>JBBPNP010000061.1:0-97741 GCA_038090955.1 Xerocomellus intermedius
TCTTCTATCGAGTGTTCTGCCCTCGACTGGGGAAATTCTGCCTCCTCCATCAACCACGATAAAAGGTCGTTCTGGTAAAGATAATAGTGAGCACCTTCATATCGGGAAAAAAGAATAAACAAACAGGCATTTCCGCCCATTCGTTCCCACACTCATTCAGATGTTTCAATCGTTCTTCGATTATTGGACCAAGATACTTCTGACCGCGTATGAGGTCTCGGGCGACGGCCGTGAAGAAGCAGCTAGCTAGACTGACGGATGGTATAAAATTGACAAAATTAGTCCCTGGCTAGATAGCCGAGATGACTTACGGTCTTAGAAATTTAGGGAACAATCCGATTGCAACCCCTGTCTTGACGATGCCGAGACTACACTGGATGTTGAGATCGATCCAATCTGGGTTGCGGCCTAGAGCGACGAATCAAGAATCGCACGGAAGGAATGACTGGAGGGAAACATACACAATGGGAGGCCGACGAACAGTCTGTTGCTTGTCCTGCAGATGACCTGTTGAATGGTGTTTAATGCTGAGATACTCTTCCACTCTGAGTGTTCCCGATATCAATGCAAGAGAAACCCTCGCGAAAAAAAGACTCCTCACCATAGCCTCTGAGATCCAAAACTTCATCAAAGGCTGTGACAACCTCGTCTCTGATCTCAGGATACATCGTTCCAATATTCCGAGTAAGCTGTGAGCGAATGACCGCAATCTGATAGCGCTGATTGTGGACCTCGTCTCCTATCGTATAACGAGTGTTCAATTGCTAACGCCATTCAGTACGAGTCTGTTCCAGAGGAACAGGACAATTGCTCACATCGTTTGTCGCTTGGAGGAAAGACAGCTCATCGTCTGGCACCCTTCGTAGTTCTTCTATGTGCTTGCGATTGCTCAGAATGACCGTCCAGCCGTACGTGTTCGCAACCTTGAATGGCGCAGACTTGTGCTGAAACATCGTGATGCCATGCGTGAATGGGGGCGGAGCATAGACTTGCCTTCTCGTATCCTTCTTGTATAATGTCTACAGCGTCAATTAGGAACTTGAAACCAGCCCACCAGGAGCCAAGCAAGCGACTTGATCCAACCATGGGGAATGCGTCAAGCTATGGAAGTAAGTCAAAACTCATCAGGGGAGCGAGTCACTGGTCTTATTCATTCTACTGACCTTGGGACGCTGCGTCAGCTTTGCAATGATGACAACGGTGGCAATGCTTGCGACGCCCCAGGTAACACCTGAGAATCTCATCGCCAACTCGTGCAGCTGGAAACCCATGGTGCGTGCAGGCTGTTTATTCCCCACTACTTACGATCAGCCAATTGAGTTATATAACCTTCCTCTCACATCACACCTCACTGGCCGTCACGGGGCATCGTGCTGGCAAACGGGACCAGTCCATCCATTGCAAGCGGTATTCCCTAATTTTGGGCAGAGGTGTCAGCCTGTGTCAGCCGGGACTTAAATTCTGACGAGTCGGCTGCGCGACCTACTGGCGAGCTCCGGTGAGATGAGATGTGAGTTTGGCGCCGGTAGGACTACTATACTTGTACGCGTTCTCTCATGTGGCATGCGACCCGGGGCGATTGTACTCTGAACGAGAATTGAAACAGGGTCGCCTGTGTTGCTGTTGTGCGATGTTATTTGTCGGACAGTGATGGATCGGATGCGAGGGATTCTCCAGTTGGGGCTTTACGACGTTGTCCCTTGTTTGAGGTTTCCACCTTTATGGCGTCTGATGCGGCTGTATGACGACGCGTTTGAGGAGGACGCATCGCTGAACAGGCGGTTTACTTCTCGAATTGATAATCCGTGCGGTGACTCTGGTCCATTGCGTGGGCAGTCGGCATCCCGTGCGTGGGCAGTTGGTTTATGGTCCTTATAATCCGCACTGTACACCCTCTGATAAGACCACATGGCCTCAGTACTTCCCGGTTTCACCCCCAACAGTCCTGCACCAACCCGTCCGAAACGTCATCCGCGGCTTCCAAAAGAAAGGCCAAAAAACCAAAAACCAGAAATACAGACGAGGAAGAAGAGATGGACGAATCCCGGACGATACGATAATCTCGTGGGCTTTTTCACGTCTGCAGCAGCGGGGGAGGGGAAGAAGGGCATCCAATGTCCGTGTATCGGTGTCAGTGTTGGGCTGGATCGGCTATTCGCGCTCGTATGACCCAAATGGGTAGAGAAGGGCATGCGGAGCAAGAAGACGATGGCGTTCGTGATCGCGGTGGGTGATGGGCTGCTGGAGGAACGGTTCAGGCTGGTTCAGGAGCTGAGAGAGGCTGCGATCAAAATGGGCGTTCGTTTCCCAAATGTGGACTGACTCGACGTCGCCTGTCGACGGATTGACAGCGTCGTAGAGGACGAACGACAGGTCACTGTCTCAGGAGTCAGAAAGACTACCCTATGCCCATCCGAGCCCACGCGTACCTGACTATTCCCCATCGTTTATAATGCTTCGTACACCTGCCTGTCTTCCTCGGTCTCACAACCAGAGGATTTGATTCAGTTGTCTTGTTGTGACTCTTCTGCTTTGTGTAACAAATCGCATTCTTTGGAGTGCAGCGGTTACAATAGCCCTCTGACTCCGACGGATAAGTGATCTGAAATCAAGCGGGCAACAACGGGCGTGTGTTAGCACGCCGGGCGAACACGGACTTGTAAAAGTTTGGGGGGCGTTAAACTTACTGTGTCGCTTAATGATCACTTACTTTGGGAGTACCCTGTCCAATCGTCACAACCACAGTAATGCTCTGACAAAACCGGTAGCTATTCAACGATCCATCGACGTCGCGTCGCGTGTACAGAGGAGTCAGCAAAGGTGAGAGTGGGGAAGAGGGTATGATTTGTGCAGTCCGCAAGAGAGACAACATACAAAAGAAAGAGATAATGGTATTGTTCACCAGTTCATCGCGCTCTCCCGCAAAATCGGCATGGAAATGGTCCCTGGCTGAACCGCGCGGCGCTCCTGCACGAAGTTTGTGACGTGGTGATCGCAACCGTCTCCGTCTGCATGCGTCGATTGGTACCCCCGCAGCTGTCCTCGGCAAAGTAGAAGCTCCTGCCGTTGACCGCAAATGCTGTCCCGATCATATGATCGGGGTGTACCCCGACGTATTACCTTGCTTGCAACACCGAGAATTCGAGGCCCTGATTAATATCGACAACAACACCAAACAAGGATCATGTGATGGACCTGTGCTCGTGTTATTGGCAGATTCGGCAGATTCGTCATTCCAAGGGGTTGTGGCGAGCCGAGAAGCTCCCAAGGGGTTGCCGGTCGGAGTGGGAATCTGCACCCCAAAGTGCAGTGTACACTCGACTACAAAACTATGTACTTGTAACCCTAACCCTATGTGAACATGTGACTTCAATTGGTCTCGTTCGGTCGAGTTGGCCGTTTTGCCGAGTCGGAGTTCGAAGTTGGTTGACCTATCGACCAATCAACCCCTTGCTATGACGATGCTACTGGTTTCGGACAATCTTCTCTGTCCTGGTGACCAACCCGCCGACTAGCGGATCCCGGCGAGGCCAATAGGCAGTCCCATGCTTATATCAAATAACTTGTAGGCCTTGGTGGTAGTATAGAGGGTAATTTCCTAATGATACTCCCTCGCAGATAACAAGGTAATGATACTCGCTAGAATTCTCCACACCTTTACTGAATCGTCGATCATATCAATCAAGCAAGACTCCTGGCAAATCCTCACAGATCCTATCCCATCATTTCTGAGATCTGACTCATGCATCCGACGCCGATCCTACCACCCAAAAAAACATGGTATATTTTGATGATCTATGGTATCGTCGTGAGACAATCTATGGCATGAACCCCCCTCATGCAACATTTCACGAGCGTTTGGAAAATCCATCTTGCTGGATATCGCGGGCATCGCGCCAAATTCCCTCCGTATCCTTCTTACGCACCGTGAAGCACGCAATGCCAAGGTACTCCGTGATTTCCTTGATCACGAGGATACAGAAGCGAGTGTACACGAAGAACGAGATCGCGAGTGTCAGGTAAACAAATATTGCCGTGCGTCTTGGTGTGGACTGGATGATAGGTGATCTAGAAGAGCGTGAGCAATACGCAACACCAAGCTAAACGACAACATACCGGTGAAGCAGGTCCGGTAGATGGGCATCGAGGACGCCGAGAGCGCTCCATATCCACATAGAGTTCCACCAGGGGAAGGGCGTTTTTGTCACATGGCTCAGTATCATATGTCCGACATGGTGCGCAAACTGCAAACCCCAAGCACACATGACTGGGAGGAAAAGCGGCGAATGTATGATGTTCGAATGGTAGAATGATGGGTGAAGCAACCATAGAACCTGAAGCACTGCCGATACTACGAAAGGAAGAAGGAAGACCAACGGCTTGAGGGTAGACCTGCCTGCGGTTCGCATCGCCTTGTGAACATTCCGATAGCTTATAGTGACATCAGTGGCTTTCTATACGTTCAAAACATATGGTAATACCTGGACACAATATTGAGAGCCAGACCGAAAGCGGAAAACACCATGAAAGCCTCGTTGAGACAAATGTCAGGGACAATTTCAACAACCTGCGGTATATGATCCAGGCGGGTGAAGGTGAGGAAACGTTGGTCCCAAAACGCTGGTCCTACACGGCCATAAGTCCGGAGAAATATCCAATATACAGAACACTTACCAAAGATTCCGGAAATGATGTAGATGAGTATGATGATAAGAATACCTTCAACGGGTCCGGAAAATGGTCCAAGATACAGTATCCCTGTTTGGTGCTCTTCCCATGTGGTCAGGTAAAAGTTAGCGAGGGTGGCGATCTGCGATGCGACAGTCCACCATGAACGACCTAGATTAAGAGCTCTGCAGGCCAAAATAGCTTCCAGCTATAAGGGTATGAAAAATTATGTCGCAAATCCAAGGAGTATGACATCACCGTGGTGTTGAGCGCATCGCAGCCTAGTCAATCAGGATCAACCTGGTGAAATGCTGGATGAGCGCTGATGCATACCGTGATCGAACAATTCACCAAGCGGACCAGCCATGCCAGTCCGGCGGGCTTGCTTACTTCAAATCCTTGTCAAAAAGTACTCTCATCAGAGAGATCACACCTCACCCATCCACAGCATCGAAACTCTGGTACATGAAAAGACCAAGGGCCCAACTACGTCTTCAGATGAGCACATCGGAACGTAATGACAAGTAAGAAGGCGCACGTGAAATATATCCATTGCGGAGGACCATTTGGGCCGTCCTTGTCTGTGTAATACAGCGGATCGTAAATTAACAGCGTAAGGACATTAAGCGCGACTATAACGAGCCCAAGAAGGGTTATCTGCGCTGAATCTCAGTTCCGCCGACGCTGAAGGACTGAATTGAGAGCGTACTGTGTTCGGCGCGACCGTCCGCGGCCAAAGAGTGATGAACCAATTCCAGTAGTGGGCAAGGACGTATCGGGATACACGAGACCTGTGGAGTAGTCAACATAAGTGGTTGGTGTGGAGTTGGGTAAACATACTCGTCTATAGCTTTGTAGGCATATAGTTTGAGGTTTTTGCGGGCTGTTTGAGACAGATAGGGCATGGTCGCGACTCTATGAAATCAGAAAAGAAAACGACCAAATCACAGCTGCCTGAGCCTCATAAAGTCCCTAAAGACTCCGGTTGTTGAACAGCAAATGTGGGTACGAACGTGCGCGTCACTGCGTGATAACCGGTATCACGTGACAAGTTCACGCTTGGTCACTAACCCCATTGCCCAGCTCGTTCTTGATCCTCATTTGCGATGTTGCACCAATTGCCAGCAGAGATTGCTTTGCACACGATATCGTACCTTCCGCTATACTCATTGTATTCTACCACTCTGGTATCGCGCGACTGGAATGCCTTGATTACGATCAACGAACCCACTGTGTACAGAAATGCCGCGATACTCCACCGTTTCATCGACGAGGACCAACTTTGTGCAGGCTCGACTGCAGACAGCTGGAAGGCCTACTGTCCGCCCGCTTTCCGTGTCGGATGCTGATTATCGCTGATCGACTCATCTCCAGGCAGGAGACAATTGGAAATCGAGAGGGGCTGGCGCGGCAAGGCGCCGTCTGTCATTCGGGAATTGACGGCGACGGGAACGGATGTGCATCGCATCAAAGTCGATTATGAACTTGGTTTGGTCATTACGACCTGCCAGATAGGCGGCCTATTCGTGTGTGACATTAAGAGCAATCGCGTCTTGTGGGCACTTCCTCCGGTCAGGATCAGCATCTAGTATTCTCCTCGAGCCCCGATGTCTGATATGATTCACCTCCAGACACATGCTGTCCACTACGCGCATTGTGAATATGACCGGGGTTACATCGTTTTCAATCGACGCGACAATTACAAGGAAGTCTGGCGACGTACCGTTGATGCAGACGGCGATCAGCATCCAGAAACGTCACCCCCAGACAAAAAAATGCTTGAAGCATCCACGCAGGCTGCGGCAACTTTTCACTCGGCAGAGAATTACCGGGGTCACTTTAAAGCCTGGGCCCTTCTTCGCATCCCAGAAGACACTTGTGCATTCCGTTTTTCGTACCCAACCTTGCTGGCCGCGGCAACGAACAATGCGTATCTCTGGGATGTCCCGAGATCGCAATTAGTTTCGGTCATTCGGGATATCCAACGACAGCATCATAGCCAGCAATTAGCCGGTATCAATTATGTCGAAGTCAACGACCTGTATGTGTTTATCTGTGGTGGGCGTGGATTGCGTATCTTCGCGAGGGAAGGTGGAGCTTTGCTGTACCAGCTGTCTACGATGGAACTGCCCAGTGCAACATGGGACGTACTACCACAAACTCGTGGTTTAGCGTCGTCCGTCGTACACCCCCAAATGCTGCTTCACAACTATCATTCTTCTAGCTCGATCCACCGCGAGTTCATGGCATGTATGCACTTTCGCTTTCGAGCTACGAGACTGGAGATCACCGACAATGTTTGTTTTCAGGTCATGTATCTGCATCGGGGAATGATCTTGCTGTTCTTACATCACACGGCAGACTCGTCATCCTCCCTGATTTTCAGCGCCTATTTGCCGGATCGAATGCTGTCCACCATCGGGACATCGCCATCACCCTCAATTTTCAACCATTTTCAAGCGACGGAGAGATCTCATACTATCTCGCAGTGGGTGACCGAAATGGCAAACTGGCCATCGCTACGGTAAGTGTGCATTGCGACATTCGCGCCACAAGCACCCCTACTGATATCCCTCCCCCTTCCTCGGTTTCTAGCGTAAAGGTATATATCTCATCTCTCCCGACTTCGACTTCAACCGCCTGACCACAGGCCGCCCATCCGAACCGGGCGTGTCCGTCTGCCGATTGTCCAAGTTTGACAACGACCGCTTGCTCTCTTTCATCTCTTGTCTGCAGATCACGCATGATGCGATCTATTTTACCTACAAGCCGTCACGCGCAAACAGTGTGTTGGATGATACAGCCGGCGTCCACGATCCACCTGACGTAGAGGTATTCCCGGTCGTGGGCGAGGACGTGGAGGATGGATTTGAGGACGGCTGGGAGGACGAAGACTCTGAGGATGAGGATCCGGTGGGGATGGGTGCTGAAGCGGACGGTCAGTACCTAGGGCGCCTTTCGTCGCTCGTTACTATGCTCATGCGGTCCGTAGATCCCGTGCACGTTATCCTAAACAACTGGTTCTTGCCCACAACTACGAACACGGTGTACAGCGTGGGCTTCTAGTGGAGCAAGTGTTTTTGATTATGTTCCCTTCTTGGGTTCCGAGTCATGGTCCGAAAATCGCTATTTGTACCAAAACAAAAGTGTTACGAATCTGGTTCACATTTGTGTGATACTTGTACATGTGCGTTGACCTGCTTCCGATAACAGGTAGTCTGTGATATATAAATTCAACGATGATCAGGGAGTTCTGTCGTGAACATGGTGAAGTGGAATAACTATTGTCCTTCAACCTTTTGGTAACTAGAATCGTCAGGCAATGCGTCACAAACAGTGATATACTCTTTAAACGCCGTACACGCATCTTCAAGCAGCTGTTTCAAGAGCTTTCTATCTTCCTCAGGAAGCGCTCGGTCTTCCTCGTTTTCCGCCAAGTAGGGCAACGACTTGGATTCGTCGTCGATGTTCAGGAGCTGCTGGATGACCTTCTCCTTCCACCGCTTCCATACGGCTGTATCGTTTGAGAGACACGAATGGAGAATCCTGAAACGGTGCGCGCGGTCCTCGGACGAGCGCTCAACCCCGTGGAAGAGCAGCAGACAAACGAAAACTGCCATCACCGTCCTCGTACCAGTGCGAAACCGGAGCATCTCTGGGTTCCCAAGCGTCTGGAAGAATATATGTCTCTGTATCCTCTCATTCTCTAATGAGGATAGGTAGGAGTTATACCCCCAAGAGACGCCGAGCGAGACAAGGAACATGATCTGGCCAAAGAGGGACCCTTGCGGGATAAGGAGAAGTTGGAGGAGGAATTGGACGATGAGCAAGAGGGAGCTTACACCGATGGCGTGGTAGTTGTGTACCGCGCCCTTCTCTTCGTCGCCCTGTTTTGACTCGGTCTCGAGATCAAAACGTCCTTTTGTGATGGCGTTCACGTCCCGCTCTTTTCCTTTGATCACCACCACCCCGTCTTCTCCCATCAGTATCCAATGGCCGGGAGGAACCCCCGAAGCTGGGTTCTTCACAGTTTTGATGACGAGCCTTCCTTCACCGAAGACAAGGCTAGCCCAGCCGCTGGAGATGATACCGACCAAGATCATGGAAAAGCTGAACCAGTCGTGGAACAGCGCACACATGATGCAGGTCACGACGCTGACAGTGATTGGGAGGAGTCCAAGGAGGGCGCTTTTGCCAAGGGGTAACCGTTTAATGGTGGTATCATAGTCGACGTGCTTCATGGCCAGGTAGGTAACGTCAACAGCATTCGACACCCTCCCTTTTATCTCTTTTGCTTTCACCTCCTTGCTCCGTTCCATCGTCAGATAAGCCAGATGCCGAATGCGCATCGTCGTCCCAGACAAGGCTGCGATGTATTTAGGTCCCTTCTTGCCATCCAGCCCAAACGAAACGGCCGGCGAGTCGTTCGGGCCTGGAAACAATCCATCCCAGAAACATGAGTACGCCACTCTACCGAAACGTTTCGCGACCGCGCAACTTCCTGGGGAGTTGAACCAGCCAAGCCATCGTCTGCCTTCGTAGAGGTGGACGGTAGCCATGGTTGAGATGGCTTCTTTACCCCCTAAAAAGCCAGCTACGCCAGCCGAGTTGAGAATGAACTTGGAATCCGCAAGGGGTGGCATTCTTTGAAGTGAGTCATGCTCATCTCCCCCGGCCGCCATAAATAGGGCCTAAGATGGGTGTACCCGGGTAGCACCCGGGTATGCCCACACGGGTTTGGGACACGACTCAGGCGGGAGTCCCCGACTTTGATTAAGCTCCGAATCCAGCGTTGATTGCATGATCATGATGCATACAGTTTTGAACGATCGCGGATCAGCAAGGGTCCCGATGGCAAGCAGTGCTTCAATCAATGTTAGCCCTTTCTCTCTTTCAACGATCATGCCAACAACTGAGGCAGTACTGTCAGCGTCTATTCCAATGTAAGCAAAAGCAAAGCAAAAGGGTCGAAACGAGACTAGCAAGACGTCACGACACATACGAAACCCACCCAACATCAAAACCCAAGTTGCTCCATGAAACTCAGCCAAGCCGAGTCCAACCCGGTACCCTCGGGTGGGTGCACCCCGCCAGGAGGATAGAACGGCTGTGGCTGAGCCGGGTAAAACGTGTTTAAGGCTTCTTGTGCCTTGCAAGCCTCTGCTTCTACACAGAACTGGCTAAACTGTGTGTCTATCATCGATTGCGAGAATTGTTCGGGAGGAGCGTAGTCAGGTCCACCTGTGGCAGTGGACGACGCTTGGAACCCGTCGAAGCTCTGCATGTCTTGCATGATCCTGGGATGGATACTCGACGACGAGAAGTCGAATGAAGAATTGGAAGCGCATGGGGGATTCGTGACATTACTTGGGTTTGAGTTGGGTGTAGAGGAGTCAGGAGAAGACGCTGCGGAGGGACAGGTCGAAGGCGAAGTCACATTGCTGGTTTTTGAAATGAGACTTGTCGAACCACCCCCCACCCTATCAAGCTCTGCTCGGGACAAGATACACTCCGAGCGGGGATGGTGGACATTCTCGTGGCTTTTATGCCATACCTTCTCGATATGTTCCTAGGCGTGGTGTCAGTCTTCAAGATCTACAAAGAAAGAAAGGGATGAGAGGAACACACCCAAAGAACGGAGGCAATTCTGGTAGTCGGAGCCGCCTTCTTAAACACCTCGTACACCACGTCGATCTCATGCAGTGATGACGCAGCCATGTTTGAACTGGGTGCTCGAGTCACAATCATGCACATAACAATCTAGAGAAAACATGATCAGACATTCGGGTTGCGTGGTCATGTTTTGTTCGGCGTACGGCGGCTGAAAGTGCCTGGGACCAAAAGATCGGTATCCGCGCTGCAACATTTGGAATACAATCGACTCCGGATGAATGTGTAACGATCAGTCGCCAGGCGGACCGATACATAGCCATGACAGAGGGACCATATCTGTGTTTCAGTGGGTCGCTGGGAGAATCTTGCAACGCCTGTGAGAAATAACGCCTGTGGATGTTGAGGAGTACTGAGAGAATGAGATGAACATACGGACCAGGAGATACGCATAAGAAATTACTTACCGGACTCTTTCATCATAAGAACAAGGAACTGCTGCAAGACAACTTGAGGAGCAGCTCGAGTATCACTTATATTTTGAAGCTGTAGATGGGAAGGAATTGGAAAATCACGAATCTTCCGATCAAGTTCCAAGATCGTGCTGTACGTCGGGATTTTCGCACCAAATGCAGCGACCAATACTTCATGCAATAGTTTCGAGAACCTCCAGGACCAAGAACGCCCTGCCAATGATCAATTTCACTTGCCCGGCACCTAAAAGCTGAATCATACTTACAGCTCATCTCTAACTCTCCCTTATCATTTTTCAGCGGGAATTCATCGTCGGGGTACGGCGCGTCTATCCAGTCTAGCGAGACATTTGGAGGTCGCCCGGCGTAGAAGCTCTGGGGCCGTGCGTGAGTATCCGTTAGACAAGAGTAAGGATCACACGCTTACGAGTACCGTGTCCATCAGAAACATTTGCCAGAAGAGGGTGCTTCGCTTCTGGACAACACTCCTCTCAAGCCGAAAGCGTGCACTATGAAGGTCTTTGTATGTTTAAGACGACGTGGCTGGGATAATTTGCAAGGAAACGCACGAAGTCCCATCTACGCGAGGATGAGCACAAATGTGAGATAGTCCAACAGGCACTCACTCGGTATGCAAGCTTGACTCCCAGGCCACTGAGGGTGTATGTCCAACTGGGGTCCATTTGTAAGTTACTTAAATCGAGCCACTGGATGTTATTTTCCTGTCTCATAGTGTTATAGTCATACAGCGACTGTGCCTTGGGAATTGACGTACCAGTGCAAACACCGTCTGCAAGGTGGAGGTTGCGCATGGCGAACTAAACTCCAGCGATACGCGGGATAATATGTAGTACTCGTGAGCTTCGATGCTATAAGCGGGCCGACCGAAATCAAATAGACACGCAAGAGCAAAAATGCTAAAGAGAAGTGATAGGGCATGAGGACCCGGTATTGATTCGTAGGAGCTGTGGGGAAGAATAAGTTCCCGAAACGTCATGAAATCAGCCTACACACTCTGCGCGATAGACGCTCCCTACTATCTCGTCAAGCAACTCGTGACGGGAGAGCGGAGTCCATCTGGTGAGATTGTCAACTCTTCCTGCTAAGGGGGAAATACGAATAACGAACAATGTTTTCCCCCAATCCAGATATATCTCACACAACCGGATGGCTTCCGACAGCGGTGGGCGGTAGTTCATCACAAGTTCCCGCAGCTCATTATCAACCGGAGTGACGTCATGTTCGAGCATCGAAGCATTTATCACACGTGCTGGGAGACGTGAATTCTGCACCAATGTCGCCCATGTTGGTGCTTTCTGGAGCGGACGCTAAATAGTGGGCGCATTCGTTAGATACTATAACAAGATGGAGTGTTCAGAATTACCCCGACGAGATACTGAAAGGGTGCAAGAAATGCGATCATAATCCGAGACCTTGCAACACATTGTGAGGCATACCTCCGATCGGGCTGTACTACTCATGAAACTAGTTTCGCCACGGGTACCGATTGTCAGTGTTCCTGACGAGGGTGTCATCATACCATACCGCAAGATGCTAGTCTGAAATACCAAAAGCATCGATGAAAGGGTCGGATTCAGGTTCGCTCAAAGAAGAGGCTCCGACGCGAGTTGATGTTTTCTCCACGTTGCTTTGAGAAGAGAGTGAGACGGTACCCGATAATAAAGGATGTGCGTCATCGGATTTTTTAGCAAGGGCTTCCTCAAGCTCGCGAATGCGTGCAGACATCGATTCGATCTTGTTGTGTAATTCTGCGGTGTTTGCGAGGATCAACCTGACGGTGGTGTGCTAAGTAGTATTCCAGTGTAGGAGGGTAAGAGCACCTACCGATTGCCTTTCCCCGTGGTCAAGGATCCTTCGAGAACATTTGAGCGTAAACCAGAATCCTAATACTCTGTGTCGTTACCGGTGGGACATATGGTTCCACATCCACGCTTAAAACAGTTCTCGCAAGGAACCTGGAATAAGTCAAAGTCTGCATCAGTTTTGACGCAAGCCAGGATGGAGAAAGCCTTAAACCTTGCGATCACAACGGAGCTTGAGGCTATTACAGGATAGCAGTGAGTATGAACGGCGTTGGTAACCACGTTAGAGTTGCAAAGCGGGCGTACCGTCTACATTCGGCGCAAGACGTAGGTACCCGACCCGGCTTCTTGCGCTCTTTCTGCACCGGGGCATTTGCTTCTGGGGTACTGGTCATACGCATGAGTGATCAACGTTCGAAGTATGTCGGCTCGGCAAAGCCCGCACTACCAAAGTTCCTGATTGAAGCGACACAGCCTTAGGAGATCCGAGAGCGGCCAGGGCACTTCCAAACGTCATTCCTCTACTCAACCAAATGACCCCAGACTCGTCAGCCTGCCGTGGGGCAACTGCCAAAAATTGGAACTCAGACTCATGCACAGTGCGTACGAATGTTTTCACTTTACATCCTTATGATTCTCAGGTTCTTGTTCCCAATTGACTAATATTTCATCAGGCATGCATACACACACCCTGATGGGCGTTGTGACTGGAACGCGTTTCACAGGCTTACCACTGAGCAGTCGTGTACTCATGCCTCGTTGAAAGAGTCGTTGCCATTTGCTCTGCTGAACTGAACTTTTTTATGTGGCGAAGTTATTGATTGCATTGTGCAACCGAATGACAGCATCATAGAGGGGCCTAAGTATGCTATGATTTCTTCAGAAGACTTCCATGATGGCGAATATAAGTCAATGCCATGACTTGGGATTCGAGCGTTTGGAAGGTCACTGTTTGGTTGGGCTTACGACCCTTCGGTGAGTTGGATGAAAACCAGACATGTCACCCATGGTGTACTGAGATACATCTCGTGAACATTTGTACACGATCAACAGAGTGTAAGCATTCGATCTGTTGCCTTGTGAGTTGCTACCCTAAAGCTGACTTTGCTAGATATCCGAGTACGGAGTCATTCCTCACCGAACAATCAGAACCTTAGCACCTGCCACAGTCCCGGGATGCAAACGACTCGCTTGCCCTCCTGGATACTTGGCAGCAGGGTGATGTCTCACAGGTGGTCCACCGAGACTTAGAGGAGACCTTGAGGAGTATTCGTGCAAAGGTGGTGCTTATGTCCTCAAAAACTCTTCAAGGTTTGCTATCTTGACACATCGAAGAGAGCCAGATGGAGGCATCTCTTTTATCTCACAGAGAGCTGCAAGTCATCGACTCCTTAAGGGACCACTTCGGTGAGTGCTAGCTCACGGGTCGACAGGGATTGATTTAGCAGGATACTTGGGCCTTCTTGTTCCATATCATTTATGTTAGGATTGTTTATGTAGTAGGACTAGTCCCATACCTAGCGACACTCTGCTTGCCACATGTTCATATTGCACCCCAGCCAGCCCGGTGTGTGTACATACAAATTGCAATTCCCACTACATAGTAGTGGGTTTCATAGGGAGGGGGGCCCGCAAACTTTTTGGCAGGGATTTGTATGACCCCCCTGGGTTTGGTATATTTCTGCCTTTAGTTTAATTGATCGTGGCTACAAATTGCCTACATCACCTGCCGCCCATGTGAGACTCAGCTTCGGTATCTGTCATCCGAATAACGGATCGTTTGTTTGCACTGTCTTGTGTGCAGTCTCTTTCTGATGGTGGAATCTTGGTGGGTCCTGAGTGGGATGTCGAACAAATTTCCTCCGCCCTGCTTGCTCATTTGTTCACCAGATCTTGTGCGATCGAGGTCTCGGTGGACGAGCAGGGCGTGCGTTGTCATGATCGCTGCGCATACATATCCATACGAGCTGGCTTGTCATCCTGTCTCCAATTGATTCATTTTCTGTATTGTATGACCTTGTAACTGTACACTACGTTGTCTTAGCCCGGTCCACTTGTTTCGTTTGCTGGACTTCGTCTACAACATTGGTTCCGAGTACCGATTCGATCCCCGCCCCTACGGCCACCGAGCGCAGGCGCAACGCGCCGAAGCGAGGGGGCGTGGGTGCCATCATGGAAGGACTACATAGAGACCAAAGACCTTGAAAACACTCTAATATAGCATACTATCATACAGTCGGTTTGAAAGCTGCGTCTCTTGGCGCCGCTACCGATTCTGGGATTTGGCGCGATGTAGCGGGTTTTGCCACGGAGCTGGCGCGTCGCGTTATTTAATTACGGTAATCAATGAACAATAGAATGCGGCTTGCCAGTGGAGCGTCTTCAAGTTGGAGCCGGCGCTGCAAGTTGCCGGTTACAATTGCTCCACCGATGAGTCATGCGGAGTTACCCCAGCGAACGTTCTCTAGTCGCAAACCATGAAATTTTAGGGTACCGGTCACGCAGTTACGAGATTATTCAAGGAACCCGGGTCGTTCACATACTAAGTATGGGCACGTCGACTTCCAAACTCCCGGGATCTCAAATGGGAGGAGGATCAGGCCTTGTGTGGAAAGGAGTGCAAGCATAGTTTCTACCAGTTTCACGGATCGAAACCATGGTTTTCTTCCGTAGGCCCGGGTATCAAAATTCCAGCTGACTGAGGACAAGGTTTATTTGGCAAGGGAACGCCTGTCTGACTTGGTACCAAAAGGCTGGCATGCATCACGCCACAAGAGTTGGATAGTACGGCGTCTATCGATGGCTTGCCTTCAAATAGTAGGGTTCACCAGACCAGGTGTTGAACTGGATCCATAAATTATGGCGGAGATACGTAGCAAAGTGACAGTGTGCCAAACGGAACAGCCTGACACTGGTTGAATGACACACTTGATTCTGAACTGACGCTTGGGCGCTACTGGTTGTGGAATAATTGTCTTCGACCGTGTTTCCCGCAGTCGGGATCGGCCAACCTTGAAGTCCAGTTGTCCCGTCTGGCGTTGAGGATACCGCGGATCATGACCAACGCTCGTCCTTATCGCGGTGGTCGGCGACCGGTATCTGCCATGCTGGTCCGCGCCGAGCTGTTCTCGTCCTGTGTTGGTGGGAAACGGCGCAGAAGCCACATCCAATTTGGCATCCGTTAGTGTTCGGTTCCAACGATACGGTTCTTCGGTTCCTTTTCTGTCCACGAATATAAATATTAAACGGCTTGATGTGGGCTAACCAGCTTCCCCCAGCGTTTACTCCTACTATGGCGGACTGTGCTCCCCCTTCCTCGTCGTCCCAGTTGTTGGTCTCGCCCTTGACTCTTACCAATGGTGCCTCGGCGGACGCCACGGAAGATGTAATACCTCCGGTTCATACCCACCGCACAATAGTGCTCTGTTTCGATGGCACAGGTGACCAGTTCGATTCAGACGTAAGTTCGCACAGTGATATTCAAACTTATTCATCTTATGATCCCACTATCTACAGAATTCGAACATTATCCAGTTCTTTTCCATGTTGAAGAAGGATGACCCCGCCCAACAGATGGTATACTACCAGGTCGGTTGTTTGCAGCGTGGGACTCGAAGCGTCTTTGACCAGGCGGTTCATTTTGGTAGGCTGGAATAGGCACCTACACTATCCCTGAAATAGCGACTCCATTCATGGCCAAGCTATCGAAGACCATCGACATGATGGTTGGAAGTCACCTAAACGCACATGTAATGGGTAGGCAGGCATCTTTTCTCTCGGACATCTTCACGAGATTGACATCGACACATTCTAGGCGGTTATGAGTTCTTGATGCAAAACTGTACGTCGAATTCCCTTAATTCAATCCTCACATACTCAGCTGGTATACGACGTGTAGATGAAGCGGGTGATAAGATTTGTATCTTTGGGTTCTCGAGAGGTGCTTATACTGCCCGTGCGCTGGCTGGGATGTAAGTCTTGGTGTATTGCATCTGCGATTTTTCCCATGTTCGATCACTTTCTATCACATAGGATCCACAAAGTCGGTCTACTGCCTCGATGCAATCATCAGCAGGTCCCATTTGCATACAAGATGTACTCCCAAGACGATGACCTTGGATGGCGTCAAAGCACAGCTTTCAAAAAAGCATTCTCCATCAACGTCGATATTGAGTTTGTGGGAGTTTGGTAGGCTCGAGGTTCGAACTTCGAAGAACATGTGCATGGACTTACCCCGGAACGTGTTAGGGACACGGTCAGTTCTGTGGGCGTAATTCCTCGCAGACTGCCGTTCACGAAAGCCAACGACAACATTCGGTACTTCAGACATGCTTTATCACTGGATGAGCGCCGAGTGTATGTCTTTTTCTTTCTTTTCAAATACCAGTCATTGTCTGATCTTGTCATACAGCCGGTTCAAAGCAAACTACTTCAACCGATCCACAGAGGAGGACCTTAAACTCGGTGTCAAGCGCCATGAGATGCCGCGTAGCTTCAAGAAAATCCGCGTGCCTTCCATACCGAAAGTTGGCAAGCAACACAGCAATGGCCATCAGCACGAACCATCCTTGCCGGAACTCGAACAACAATATTCTCAAGCAATCAAAACGACTAATGTCGAAGAGGTGTGGTTCGCCGGCGTCCATTGCGGTATGTCCATCAGTGTATCCAAAAACTACGGGCGACGACGTACTTAGCGTCACGCAGACGTCGGGGGTGGATCTGTCGAAAATGGCACCCGTAACAGTTTGGCGCGCATTCCGCTACGGTGGATGATCAGACATTGTTTCCTCGCTAACACGGGAATCATGTTCCACCGCCCCATGTTCCGGCAAATTGGCATGGATGATGCTACGTTATATCCACACGTCGTTGAGCGTCCTCCGGCGATCTATCAAACACCACCACCTCGATCGCCACCTGGTACGCCAGACTCGTTGAAAGCCTACTCCGTACCGTCTCCGCAGGTCGTCAACGGCGATCCGACGATCATAGCCTACAGTGACGGCGGGACATTCGTCAGCGAGGAACAGGAAGATTTGGCAGATGCCCTTTGTCCCCTGTATGACCAACTGAAGCTTTCGTGGCGGTGGTGGGTCCTTGAGGCCATCCCGCAAAAGTTGCATTATCAGAGAGACCAAGACGATCACTGGGACGATCACTTTGTGTAAGCCAATATCCCGTGTCGCGTGAGCGATTCGTTGACTTGACGTTATCCTGTGTAGGGTCAATATGGGTTCGGGGAGATACATTCCTATGCAGCAGAAAGAGGGGGTCAAGATCAAGGTGCACCGGTCGGTCAAGGTTCGGATGGAAGCAGATGGATTGCTAGGGGGTAAATATTGGCCCAAGGCCAAACTGAAGGTTGAGCCGCAGTGGGTCGACTAGACGTTCGACGTCTCAGAGTCCCTGTCCACTTTGGCTCTGCATGTGCATTGTCTTCATTCTTGTAATTTTGATCCATCGGGAGTATGCCTTTTGATATTCTTTGACCTCCTTACACACACACCTTTTTGATAAATTATAACACCGGTCAGAGTACGTTTCGTCTTGACAACTGGATGATGTCGGCAGGTGAGTCAGAGGTAGGTAGCCTAGTTATCTTTCGTACACGATGGTCTCCCAGCATGACATCGAAATGGTGCCCAGCGTAGTTGGTGCTTCCTCTGCACACGAGGGGCCCCGCAACCAGAGCGATTCCAGACTCACTCCACTAGACATAGAATCCCAAGGTACAGAACTTCCACGAAACGCATTCGCAGATGCAAGGCCGACAAAGTGGTACCAAGCTCTACTCCTCCTCTCCGGGTTCATGATGATTTTCCATGTCATCGGAATCAACCAAATCTTTGGTGTGTTTCAGGTGAGTGCCTTGATTAAACGTCATACCGTTCGTTCGACCGGAGTCAATTTACTACTACATGCATGCCCCTGTTCCTGGGATTCTTTTGGTTAGGAATACTATACCTCGTCGGGAAGTAACATTCCGGATGCGATCGGTCAGGATGCATTGGTCTCGCTCGTTGGCACGATCGGTGCAGGTCTGACGTGGGCGGGGAGTATCTTTGTTAACCCATGGATGGCACGCATCCAGGACGTCCGGATTATCACCATCCTAGGGGTCATCTTGACGAGCCTCGGTATCTTCCTCGCAAGCTTCAACACCAAGGTACGGCGTCGGGTCGTCAATGTACTATTTCCCTATCATATCCCTTGCGCCCGTCTATTTCGACGCACACCGAGGTTTTGCAATGGGATTCATACTCTCGGGTAGCGGTGCAGGTGGGTTGGTGCTTGCGCCCATAACCACCGCGCTCGTCTCGAAGTTCGGGATACGGTGGGCACTGCGCGCCCTTGGCATCTGGAACTTGGTCGTTGGCATCCCGGTGGCGTGTGCATCCACAAGAGGCGAGGATTTGGAAGAGGCGACACGCGAGTTGGACTGAAGCTGGTGCGGAAGGGAACGTTCTTGTATCAGGTCTGTTGTGGATCGTCCATAAAAGCATACCCGCGAGGATTCAGCCTGATTTACAGTCTGCTAGTGCGTTCCCCCAAGCAGCTGGGAACTTTGTCCCGATGTACTATATGACCACATATGGGACGTTCGTGTTGGGCTATTCTGCTTCGACGGCCAGTTTGGTGTTGGCTCTCAACAATGCCGTGAATAGTATTTCGCGAATATCGATGGGTGTCTTGGCGGACAAAATTGGGCGACAAAACACGACGATCATGAGTGAGTGGAGAGAGCGGCATACCAACGAATCTATCGCTAACATGCACGGTGTGGCAGGTACTATTGAGTGCCTTGTCTGTCCTTGCGTTATGGTACGACGCGCCGCGGGCTCGGTTCCTTACCTTTTCCGTTTTCTACGGGGCGTACGCTGGCGGATACAACGCGCTCCTACCCACGACCATCACCGAGGTGTTTGGCGTAGAAACTACGCCGCCGTCAATGGGATGATCTATTTCGTTCGAGGAACTGGGACGCTATTCGGTCCGCCCATTGCCGGCGTGATACTCGGTAGCCACACGCGTTCCTCGTCTGTCGCTGGGATGCTCGGGTCCGTGGAGGATCTGCAAAAGAGATACAACAACGTGGTGTTGTTTGTCGGGGCTTTGTTGGTGGCTGCGACGTTCTGTGTGGGGTTTGTGAGGTGGCTGGACGCGAGGGACAAAGGGAGGTGGGTTTGGAAGGCGTAAAGATACCTGCTTGGTGGTTCCTAGAGGTAAAAACGAACCTTGGCTGGTCGTAGCGGAGCAGCAGGCCGGATTACTGTATCGGGGTATTACCGAACCAGGGCTATTTACTAACGTTGACCGTTCTAACCTATTCGCCCGTTTGTCGCAAGGCCCAAGCCATGGTTCGAATTCAAACCTCTTCAACGTCACATATTGTGGTGACCATAAAAACGGTGTATGCTGGACCGCCATCTACTATACGCACCCGGCACGGGCCAATTTCTCGTACGGGACGCCCGGGCCGTTGGCTTTGAACGATCCGTCGTTTCACTGACAAAGTTCAGGATATCCCGATCGTCGCTGTTCATGGACTATAACCTTGCGATAGGTGTGCTGCCATGGATCCTCTGAAGCGCCCGGGGCGGCTTTTCAGGGAATTGGACAAGCTTTGCGAGTCGGTGTTTTCCTCCGTTCACACTTTTCGCACAACCGTCGTACATATAGGTCCACGAAGTAGACATCGGGGGTACGCCGCCAGGACCACCCCAGCGCCAAGCCCGCGGGCCCGAAATCAAAGTTGCAGAGCATGATTTTGTTCTCCGTGCAACGTTTCAAGTTTTCCCCCACAGTGTACCTTTCTCATGCCATGACGGTAGCTGCTGTACGACATCACATGGTCTCCGCGGACGGATACACCTTCCTTCTGGGCACGCCCTTCTTATTCCCATTACCAGACGACATGCATGCGTAAGTTGCGGCGCAACCGTTCGTGTTCATTCCCGAGTGGATCCTTACCCTCGCAAACTTCTGCCACGATCTCTGCCCGTAGATGTTGCGCACCACAGCGATTTCACTGGCGTACTACGTCGCACTGACCAATGCGTGGTCGACGTTCGTCGTACCACACACCGATGGCGCGGACGATACCCAAGCGCTCATGACGGCAGTGTCAACATACGCGTCCGACGCGTCCATCGTATTCCAAGCCAACACCGTGACGACGTACAACATTTGGTCTCCTATCACCTTCCCCACCCTGACGAACGTGGAAGTAGCCGTCGAAGGAAACCTAAGTATCATACCCGACGAGCATTGAAACGGCGCAATATTACGTCGCAGCTGCCGTGAGCTTCCCCCTTTTTTCGTCATGGGTATTCTCTACACGCCCAAGTGAGGCTGTGGTATGGTAGACGTTTGACGGAAATTGTTGTGTTAGGCGTCGACAGAATTACTCGGGCCCTTGGTGTGTTTTGGGGTGTCTACGTTTTTGATACGTTGCCTTTTATGATGGAGGGTTAGGATCTCGTTTACGGACGGAAGTAACGTCACGTTACGCGGGACCACTGATCCGAAATGGGGTTGGGTCGACGGTCACGGTCAACAAGCAAGTTCACGTGCCTACATGCACCCACGGACAAAAAAAGCTAGCGAATGACGTTGTAATGGTGGGACATCATGCAACAAGTCAATCGACCCATGGTTGGCTCTTTGGACACATTGTCACGGGCGTGATCAGAAACATGAAGATCTACAAGGTCAGTATGCTCCGTGTCTGGATGAATGGGAACGTTTCGTCGAGTGACGGTCCGCTGGTAGCCAATCGCCTGGAATTTCCTGATGACAGGATCGAACAATCTGCACATCTACAACAACACCATCTTGGCCGGATCTGACAACGCAGTGAGTAACGTTAACACATCACAGAGGGGTTGGGAGCCGAGAGTCCCTAATCGTTCCCCTCAAACACGTACGTCTACATGAAAATGAGCGATGCGAGTACAGATTGGGTTGACGCATGTACAGAGACAGATTCTCCGCTGGTGGAATCAACCCGCTATTCGAATACAATCACGTCATGAACGGCGATGACTGCTTGGCGGTAGGCAATGGTGCAAAGAACATCACCTGGCGGTCTGTCCCAAGTCTCCGTTTTCCGTCGCGGTGCATTGACGTCTGCCCCTGTTATTACTAACAGCTACTGTGAAGGCTCCCATGGAGTTTCTATCGGTTCCCTTGGCAAGGGCGGACAAGTCTCGTCGGTGGAGAACGTGTTGAGAGTCCACATGCTCGCTTCCTACCTCACCTGAGGCCTTACAGATTCGAAAATACGATCATGGTGAATATCCATCGCCACACAAGCTGTGCAGCAGACACTCCGTAGAACCGCACACTGTACGCCGCTCGATTCAAGAGCTGGACGGGCGGCAATGGCGCTGCGATCAAGTACGTCCTCTCCCTCTCCCCCACGCCTTGACAAGCTCTCACACCATCCCTTCTCCGTCACTGCACTACACAGCGCGATGTGGCGTAACATCGTGTTAATCGACGTCATGTTTCCCATCTACGTCACTCAAAAGGAAGTCGTCCGGCTGTGCCACCCCACTACCGTCCAGCGATGGTGGTGTGGCGGTGGTATCGCATCGGACAGCATGGATACTGACACGCGATTCGTCCTCGGAGAGTTATTGGGACCAAAGCGTACGTCGACTCCCATCCTCCTCCTCATCCGAAGACGACATGACACCGATCCATTTCCGGCCCCCTAGGTCGGTCCCCGCTCGAACTCGTCCAGCGTGAACGAAACGCACATTGAAAACTTTGTCGGCGTCATCAACGAGTACGTTTCCCCCCTTTTTTTTCCTCACGCGCATTGACGCAAACGCATACACCCAGCGTCCCAGGCTACGTCGAAGGCTCGTGCATCAGCAACCCGTGCTGGTACTACGTCCCATGCGCCACGGGCAAGGAAGTGGTCATTTTCGATTCGTATCCCGGTACTGGCGAGCGTCTTTCGGGGTCCCTCCCCCATGTTCCACCCCTAGCGAAAAACATCGTGGCCGAGCACGCACGTTGACAGGCGCCACATTTTCGATTTGTATCCCGATACTGGTGAGCGTCTTTCGGGGTCCCTCCCCCATCTCCTCGTGTTTCTGACGAGGTTCCTCCCCTAGTGACAAACATCGTGGCCGAGAACTTGTTTGCACGCACGTTGACAGGCGCCACGGTCGCTGCCATGTGCAGCGCCTCGACGGTGCGATGTTCAGCCTTGATCCATGAATTTGACTAGGAGATCTCACTTGGGTCACGAGCGAGGTGGGTTTTGTCTGCTAGGATGGTCCTTACGTTCCCAACACAAGTCGGCCTCTACTTCCATGTCTGTAACGCAGATGTATATATTGATACATAAGCTGAATACAAACGGTTTTCCTCTACATTTTCTTTCTGCATGCCAAAGCCATCATAATAAAGTATGCGAAGTCGAACAAGAACGAGACCAAGCGGGTCTGTTGACAACACCAAAAAAGGTAAAGGTAGGGTTAAGGGGAGGTAATCGTACATACTACAACCGTTCGTATCGTATCATATACAGACACAATGGAAAGACATACTAGCTGAACAAACGAGGGCCACATGCCTGTTGAACGAAATAAGACCTTGTGTGTGACGTGGTTTAAGCCCTCTCGCCCCTGAGGCGACGAGCCAGAGCAAGGTCCTTGGGTTGGCTACAAGATGATCAGTCAGCAAGTCCTCGGCGAAACAACGGAAAGAAACATACATGGTAACACCTGAAAAACAAGCGTGTGAACGCGGGATCAACGAAAATGGGAGATGACTCACGCTTTGCGTGGATAGCAGCCAAGTTGGTGTCTTCAAAGAGGGAGACAAGGTACGCCTCCGCGGCTTCTTGCAACGCCATCACCGCGGATGACTGGAAGCGCAAGTCGGTCTATTTCCCAAGACGATTCATCACCTCCAGTCACTAGACAAAAGCTAAATCACGTACCTTGAAATCTTGAGCGATTTCACGAACCAGCCTCTGGAAGGGGAGCTTCCTGATAAGGAGCTCGGTCGACTTCTGGTACCTTCTGATCTCACGAAGGGCGACCGTTCCAGGGCGGAAACGATGGGGTTTCTTCACACCACCGGTAGCAGCCTGTGACATGACCACAAAAATGGATAAGCAAACATCGCAGGCAGGATGGTGGAGGGTTCGACACGTACAGCGGCAGCAGTTTTACGGGCGGCCTTGGTTGCCAATTGTTTACGAGGGGCCTTACCTGGGGATGGGTTTGTCACCAGAACCACGCGATGCCACGACACCTCTTACCTCCGGTGGTCTTACGGGCGGTTTGCTGTGCAACAGCGATGAGCCTGGAGACGTTGGCGTGCGTTGAAAGAGATACTTGCCTTGGTACGAGCCATTTCGGTGCGGGGTGAAGTTAGTTGTAGTGGAGGATGTGATTGATGAGGAGTAAACTTGTTGTCGCTGTGTGATGGTGGTTGCGGAACAAAAGGGTGATGAGAGAGAGACGGGCGATGGGAATGGTGTGGTTCCCACGCCTCTTTTTACACTCCGTTGAGTTGGAACTTGCGCACTGACCGCCTTGTTTGGCTCGGAACTTTCAACTTCAACCCCTGAGTACACAACTTGTAAAAATTCATACACGTGGGCCCCTACGTAGTAAGGCAACTATGCAGGTAGGTCCTGACGGCGTTTCAAGGCTGCCTAGAAACCCGAGGCGCATCTTTTCCGACAAACCCTCCGGTCAACAAGGGTTCGTGCCACTCCGACAACCCTGTGAATACAACTTACTACCCGATCGCGAACTGAAATACTTGCTCGTTCTCCACTGTCATGTCATGGGCACTTTTGACGTCTTTATTTTCGGATGTGTCGATCTAGGCGGTTGCGACTCCACTCTGCAAAACCGGACGAACCGCAGTTTGTAAATGCGTTGCTCAGCAACTCCTTGCGAGTAATGAAACTCCAATAGTTCTAGGAACAACGGAATCCGGAATGGAGGGAGCTGATCCTGACCGGAATATCATTGAAAACAAAACCAGATTAGAAGCCGACATAATCTAATCGGACGATCGAATCACCAGCTTTCATTCATCTCCGTTGCAGCGATCTCGGGGCCAATGAGGGGATGAGCTGAAAACTCTCTTCAGGTACGGTGTAGTGGATTTGCGCGCACAACAGTTGACCTGCCCCATTCCGCCGTGACAGGCAATGGGGGTGGGTTGGACCCAAATTGAACTTCATAATATGGCGTCCATTGTAACCTGGCATATGTGCACAATCCATCAGCCTTCTAATGCTGCCACCACACGCTACTAAATGCAATGATGGGTCGGTCCGAATCCGAGGTATCAAGAACACTGCCTGCATGGGCTGTCATCTTTCCTGTGGAACTTTTGCGCCACAAAGCACCTTCTAATCTTCCCGCGACGAACCCCCACGGCGTACATCCCTCCGCAACAAGGTCAACAACAGAAAGTGGGTAAGCCCACGTATAATAAAAACAGGCCGTCCGTTTCAAAATTTCATGTCTATGCGTGCGGACGAACGGTAGTAATACAAACAAACTATTGCATGCGTGCGGGTATCGGTCCGTCACCAAGTCGTCAAGTCAAACGTCAAACATAAGGAGAGCAAGCACGATGATATATATCGTGACAATCCACACCGTCAAAAGCCACCCAAACACCCCTCAAAGTTGAGGGTGGGGACGCCGAAATCGTTGTGATGCTGTATCCATCCGTCGGCGCTCTCCCGACGGGGCTCCTTAGGTTGCGCCCGACCCAAGCTATGCGATCGACGCGTGCCTTTCTTCGTCTTTAATGGCGTACTTGGCGCATGTGGCAAGAACGAGAGCGCAGACTCGATTTCTTGCTGAGAGGGGGAATACGGCAGCATCACATCGTTCGTTTCCCGATACCCAAACCGTACGGTGATCGGGTGGCCAGGCAATGCAGGCTCAGGCGGGGTCCGCACGACATCCGAGTCATCCGATTCTGAAGGACAGGCCGAAAGAAGCGCGCATATGGGGGGAGAGATTATTAGGCATCGTGTCGGAGAGGAGAAATGGGTGATAAACCTGATGGCTCCATCGAGCGTGCCTCGGACCCACGAGGTTGAAAATAACTCCCTTGAGGACCTTCTCTGTCCCAATCCCACAGACGGCGCGGACGACGAGGATAGGATGTGTCCACGAATTCTCTTTCGTGACGACCGGGCAAGGCACAGGTATTGGGGAGCACCTCTGCCGGTGTGCGGTCGTACACCGAGGAGGAGTGGGTGATGAAGGTCGATGTAAGGGTCGGCGTAGGAGGAAAGTGGACGTGGGGCGATACTTCAACGGACGCACATGTCGCAAACGGGAAGGGCTCTAAGCCTTGTGGGAGATAATGAAGATCGGACAGGTGGGGGTGCTTGAGGATTGACCGCATGTAATAGGCCTTCAACGGGAACGACCACCGGAGAAGAGCAAGACGATCAGACGGTGACGGTGGAAGGGGGAGGGAGAGGGAGAGGGAGAGGGAGGAGGAGGAGGAGGAGGAGGCCAGGTAACAGGTATGGCCAACCTGGGACCTGTCTTTATAACATCAGGAAAAAAAATAGCAGAACGTAACGCGCGCATTGCACTCGTTGCGGGTTCGGAGTTGTCGTTGTCCGGAGTTTGAAATTAGTGACACTGCCAGTGCCAGTGGTTGCCTCTCCACTCAAACTCCGCCCGTCACGACCATATTGAAAAAGTATTTATTTGTGGACAAGACCACCCTTGTGGAGGTCGCACCGGCAGAATGGCAGCTGAGTCGCTCGCTCGTACAAACCATGTCTTGACAGTGTAGCCACTTTCCGTGATCGGCAGTCTCAGCCCTGTGACCTCAATAAGCTCGAGTGCGGAAACAGAAGGGCACACCTTTGGCGGCCGATGAGTGTGACACAGGTCCGACGGGCCTGTTTCCCTAGCACGCGTGGGGCTTTCAAATGGCACAAAAGACTCATCTGAAGCCACTCCGCCACAGGTTCTCACCCACCCCTTCTGCCTGTTTAATTTATGCTGTTTCTTCCTGTTTACCCCACAGACACACGTTCATGGGATCACGACAGTTCTGATGGATGACATACGATATCGAAAGCAAAATATACAGCTCCCGCTGGCCTCCAAAGACCCTGAGGGCGACGATCTTTGTTAGGCTTTTGTTCTGGATCCTTTGTTCTGGCATCCACTCGGCGGGCCAAGAAACCGATGATTACGACGGTGCGACGGCGGCGGATCATATTAATCCGCGCTTTGCAAGTGTCTGTCCGACTTCAGCATCTCTATCGCCCGCGACCGGTCATTCAAGGTTCCCGGGAGTGGATCTCCGCAAACCGGGAAGATCCGCAAGTATGAACTACGCCCACATAACCAACTTGCACTATACGTTCGAGAGAACGTTCCCCCATTTTTTTGCGAGTGCGAGATAACATGTATTAATAGTACACTCTTGTACCCATTCTACCCGCCAAGCCAAAGAAGCACTCGAAGTTACATGGTCCAAGGATTCATACCAAGACTATTCACGGTCGGGTTCCTAAATTCGGTAGGTGTACTCCATGGATCTGGTTCCGAGCCTTGGAATGTGATGGTCCCATCCGGAGAACCAAAGGATAGACCTGGCGAGGTAGCAGACGCCGACTGCGCGCCAAGCATGCCGTGTGAGTGAGGCGGCTGTGCGAGATAGCGCGAAGAACCCCCAAACGAGAGTCCTTCAGTCGACCCTGCAAAGGGGTTTCCCAACGTAGTATCCGACCCGTTTCCCGGCGCATTCGTTGGGAAAGACCGTACCGAGCTCATTCTAGGTGGATAAGACGGTCGAGATAAGGCATCATTTGGCACTGAACAAAGTTTCGCTTCCCGTTGTTCCTCTTGCGCCTTATCCATTGTCCTATAAGGATCCCTGTCATGCAGCGTCAAAGAGGTGGTGAATGTGGCGCTCATATCAGGCAAGTTCCGGCCTGATGTCCCTGCTCCATCCACATCGTCATAAGGGTCCGGTTTAACAGCACCTGTCACTACTGTCTGAGACTGCCTTATCGGTGGCGATAACGGTGGAGTCGAAATGGAATATAACGTAGGTGGCGGTACTGAGGCACCCTGATCCGGCTTAGGCTGAGGGACCACAAGTTGCTCGGGATGACGCTCCGCCTCTCCGATCATGTGTTTGATGGCAGCTAGATCAAAACCAGCATGGGCAGGAACGTCCGCTGTGGAGTCTGATGATCGCCGTTCTGGCGAAGTGGGTGTTTCACTGGGGTTTGTGTGGGCAGGGGAAGGTAAGGGACTTGGAGTGGCGTCCGTGCGGGGCGGGAGGTCAACTTCTTGCGACTTGGACGAGGTTTTCCGCCTCGAAGAACCAAACGAAGCAGCGGTGGGAGGTCGAGAAGCAGCGGAGGGCGGCAGCGACGTCTTCTTTGTGCGCTTCGAAAACCACCCTTGCTTTTGCGTTTTCGCGTCTTCAACCTCCCGGATCACCATTCTTTCACCTTCAAAATCGGGTTCCTGTTCCATCAATCAGTCATCATGTCAAGGAGCGCCGATGGAGCCACACGCACCACAGGTTCATCAAAGTAGTCAGCAGTCACAGGAAACCCTAGTTGGTCGAGAATGAGTGGCATGAACGTTCTGTAACTCATGTGTCCCGCAATCTTATCCGTCACGTCCACGTTCTCCAACCCGGGTACACCTTCTATCGGTCTCAACCCAGCTACCGAACTAAGGCCCCCACTCGTTGCGCGGAACAGATAATTTAATACCCAGTCGTTCTTTGCGTAGGCGTTCACGAAGCGGCCAGAAACGGCGCTGCGCGCGTTACACCACGCACTTTGGGAGGCGGTGAGGGTGGCACCGAGAATGAAGACGTCCTGGACGATGCCGAACGCCTTTACCTTGGCAAGCTCCAATAGCGCATAAAAGATAACACGGGCCCCAAGCGAGAAGCCGATCAGCGTGATCGGTCTAACCCCGAGATGTCGCTGCGACAACAATTGTGCAAGCACGCTTCCTGCTGCTCGCGCACGATCGAGGGCGTTGTTCCAGGGATTGTCGATGAGATAACCTAGCTTCGTTAAGACTGGACAGAGCAAGATAAATCGCTTAAAAATACATCACAACGACGGGAACTCACTGATTGGCCATTGGAGAGCTCCCATCAGTGCGGTCATGACGGTATGCTGCAGCACCGTCTGACCGAGCTGAGTCAAGATTTCGCCCGTCAGAATCCTCAAAGCACTTCCAGTTTCTTGGATCATCTCTGGTTCCCAGAGAACGCTGAATACGTCTCCAACAACAGGGTCTAGCACGCTAAAAGGCAGTCGCACGTCATCTATCTTGCCACTCATGAACCTACAAACGCATGAGTAAGGTCGGGGAGAAGAAAACGGCGTCCCTACCCAGGTACAGTTAATATGCAACTCACGCGCTTGTTATTATGGAGTGGTAGTACATCAAAAGTCCTCACACTTCGAGTCCGTTTGGCCATACCACGTGCAGCGATGCCAGAACCCGTCAAGACGCCACCTGTTGTGATCACTGCAGCACCTCCGGCACCTGCGAGGAAGCCTGTCGTCCCTGATATACCGACAGTGGTGAGCGCAGCACCAAGGCCTGCCCCAATCACAGGAGCCAACAACCCAGCTGACAATCCGATGACGAGACCACCCCCTACAAGCACGATGAGCCAATCGGAGAAAATGTACACACCCAATGATTTACCTAGCGTTGCAAGACCCACCA
Source organism: Xerocomellus intermedius (assembly GCA_038090955.1). NCBI lineage: Eukaryota > Fungi > Basidiomycota > Agaricomycetes > Boletales > Boletaceae > Xerocomellus > Xerocomellus intermedius. Next base: position 29,320 of record JBBPNP010000061.1, read on the forward strand.
TCATATACCGCTTTTTCCGGGCAGCCTTGGAAGACCCCTCGATGATTTCTTGATTTTCCATCTTTTCGACGCCTTCTTGGATTTCGAGCGATTCGGTGACGCGCCGCTCGAACTTGACGACGTCAATCCAACCAAGTCCGAGTTTCAGTGCAACGTGTTCTAGCAGCACGCGAGAACGGGCGTCATAAACACTATCGGCAACTAAGATTAGGAACAGGTCGCACAACACTGTCCATCGAATGTCAAGCGTGACATCCTTGTCGACGGACGAGAGCGTGATAGTGACACCAGTTAGAGATGATGAAGCCACGGATGTATTTTCCAGGACACGAGCGGTCGTTTGAAACGTAGATGTGGTCGGTGTTGAGGGTAACGGTGGGGGAACTGGAGATTTGGAAGGTTTTAGATTAATGTCCCGTTCTATCGGATGTGATGCATTCTCCGTTTCTTGTCTCTTGGCTTCCACGGGGTCATATTCTGGATTGGCAATTGTGTGTGTCGTCATCAAAGACGGAGCAAGATCGCTGGCTTGCACGCCATGCAGCGCAAGGCTGTCTATCATCTTTTGCTCTGTGGATATGTGTCAGGGTGTATCGTTCATCCATCAGAAAACGGGGGGAGTAATGGATAAGATACCTGCAATCTCGAGGTCCATATGATAATAGAGTCGCCCCATCACCTTCAGTGACCAGAGCTCCATGCTGTGGATAGCATTCTTGAGCTCTTTCTTCCGTGCATTCTTCTGCTCTTGCACCATCTCTTTCGCAGTAAGGGCACAAAGACCGACATACGCGATACGCTGGGCCTCGGTGAGCATCTTCTTCGTCGTCTGCATCTGACCCAGCGGCGTCATCGCCTTATCCTCATCGAAGAGGTATCGCGTCCGTAGATGCACCTCGTCCGCCTCATCCTCCTCGTCCCCTCGCAACCGGGTATACTCGTTCTCGTTCTGTTCCGTTTTCGAGCGCCATTGGGCGCCTCGGTCATCGAAATCGATGAGATTCCCCGTCGCGTTCCCACCCGATTGCGAATGAGCGTGCGATACGGCTTTCTTTGGAACGTAGTGGTATTTCCGTTGATCCTCTTCATCGAGGCCGCTCGCAAACTCATCTTCTTTCACGACGGGCATTTCCTCCCAGCCTCCTTCGTCGCCATCGTCACCATCTTCATCGAATGAAAAAGGGTTGTTGGGTGTCGGCATCAGGCTGATGGTGGTGAGCACTGGATCGTATGAAGGGTAGGTATCATCAAACGCTGTGCCGGTTATCCCTTGAGGATCCTGACAAGATTGGTTTCCCACGACCATTAGGAGAACAGCCTACTCCCTTGTCAAGCCCAATCATAAACATGTTCGTAGTAATGATGCGCACGGAAACATCGTACGAGCATCCAAAGTGTCGGGCTGCAGCGATCTAACTATTTAATTTAACACAGCAGGCAATCAAACGGAGCTCCGAGGTTGAGTCAATGTGCGGCCGTCATGACATGTGGGGCTCGGTGTCCTAACCATTGGGGTCGACGAGCACTGGAAGTGCCCGTCACTTACGCATCATGCACATGTCCGACCCGCGACGAACGGGTGCGCAGCTTACCAGACCTCGTTACGCAGCGGCGGTAACGGTTCGCACAGCCTACCAGAGTCCCGTTAGGCAGCGACGTAAGTCTAATTCGGACGTCGGCACCACTGGGCTCGGAGCCCGAGCGCGCGGGATCCAAACATCATTGAATGTGATGGTGGCGTCGACGGTCGTTACAGTCAGGCTCCTAACCATTAGGGTCATACTCGCTATTTCGACCAACTTCCATGGTATTTGCAACACAATGGTGCTCCGTTCAAGATTGCAACGCTCTACTACCACTGGGTCGTTATCGTAACCAGCCGTGCGCATGTAGAAGAACTGCGAAACGCACGCGATGACGAGTTTTAACTTTTCTCTCCTGGAGGCGGTGAATGAAGTGAGAAGCGCGTTTCTTTCTGTTGGTCTTGCCATCGGGTTCTTGCCGAAAATTTTGAACCCGTATGTCCCTGACAATCGTCTGTCCACGGTGCCGTCTTCAGCCTCTTGACAGCCTAGCCGCCCGTTTTATCACAAACGTCCCCAAGAACACTAGCCGGGGTGTAGGGCATCTTCGTCCGATTATCGAGGAGCGACGGGATCACTTGAACGAGTATGGGAAAGACTGGACTGAGAAACCCGTTCGTCTGCCTTATTTTCGATTGCTACTATATCCACCTTTTTTGTAGAACGACCGTTTATCAGGGATGATGGATGAAGTTCCGGATGCCACGATTGAATCCTTGAAGCAGCGCGTGCTGGCAGTCGACTTTGATGCCGTTCACGTGCGTGCTTACCATCGTCTCTCGCCGTACTACATTCACCTCATCCACTGCGTTACAGACAACATCCACCGTATGTGCGACTTGGTGATCTCATCCTGGTCTTTGGTCATGTTGTACCTCAGGTTTTCACATTTACGCTCTAAAATTTTGCAACGAACCCTCAGTACGCACAGCCCCTCCGCGAAGAAGTCGAGGCTATCGTTGAGAAAGAGGGATGGGCGAGAACGTCCTTGAGCAAGATACGCAAAGTCGACAGTTTCCTCAAGGAGAGTATACCCATAGACGGCGTCGACGCCTGTTAGCCACTTCCATTTTTCCCCTGCACACCACGCTGTTAATTCATATCCATTTTTGTTCTCTAGTGGGCTTGACGCGCAAGCCCATAAAGGACTTTACGTTTTCCGACGGAACAGTGGGGCCGAAAGGCACAATGATCAACGCGGGCATCATAGCGTTACACCATGATGATGCGCTGTACGAAAAACCGGAAGTATTTGATCCGTTCCGGTTTGCGGACATAGGTGAGGAGGAGGGGGCGGGCGCAAAGCATCAGTTCGTTGCGACTTCTCCTGAGTACTCGTCGTTTGGACACGGCCGACATGCGTGGTATGCCTGCTCTCATCGATCGCTATTCATGCTCGTGCTAATGTTTTGTTTTCCGTTGTTAGCCCGGTCGTTTCTTTACCGGGGCCGCGCTGAAAACGATGTTAGCCCATATCGTCACGACGTACGATATCAAGCTGGAGGACAACATGACTCGTCCACGGAGCTTGCATATCGGGTCTTAGATTGGAGCCAATCCCACGGCCAAGGTGATGTTCAGAAAGCGAGCTCGCTACGGTGGGGCACAATAGGTTGGCTTTGTTTCCTCAACGGCATGCGTTTTACTCCAAAGGACGCGACTCGGTCTCTGTGTCGATGCTAGCCCTAGCCCTCCCCCCACATACATACAGAGTATCCAGAGACACTCATGAAGAACATTGCACATGCCTGAGCCCTCTCGCCTTGCATGCTCTTCACAGGTTGATTAACGCATTACCAAGAGACTATCTGAGTGTGAAACTGTCCGGTTTTGGCTACTGGGGTATTCAAGATGCACTTCCTCGCGGCTAATCAATTTCGGTGATCGAGCTCCTGGAGACAGCACGACCGTCTCTGACCACAAAACAATTAGGCGAGGATATGTCACACACACGTCCGTGGTGCGACAAGAAATCGTTCAGGATATATACCTCTGTACAGAGACTCCCAGGTCTTGGATGTGTCCATTGTACAAAGGGAGGAATAAACGGGGTAGAGAAAAATCGCGAAGTTTCTCTCTAGCCCAACTCCTCGTCCAATTCGTCGGGGGACTGAGCAGTGGGCGTGGAATAGCACAGCAGTAGCACCACTAGCGAGGAACCCCGCAAGTGGCGTTCCAGATTTCGTTCTTGTATCCAACGTTTATGTTGTGCTCGTTCGCTCGCACAAATTCGTCTAGCGAACACGTTCCGTATTCCCTGTCTTCCTCGGACTGCTCGCAGTTAGACAGAGGAAACGTTGCTCCGTTCAACACAAGGCGCACTTGGGGACCTTCGAAGCTATTCGTCGTGAGCGTGAACACTACGATTCGGATGAGAATTTACATACGAGTCCTTGCACGTAAATCTCTCCCATACCATATTTGCAGCGAATGGTGTTTGATGGGAACTTCTGAACTTGCGGTGTGCGGGTGGATGGGCTGGGCTGAGGGGCACAGCATCTCTGTAGCGATGACCGTCAATAACATCCTCCCGCGCAAGGGAATACTAACTTGTTCAACCCCATAGCTGACAACGCAAGGAGTATACTGGTCTCGTGGGCAAAATCTAGATAGAGAGGCTTAGCATCCTCGGTTGTCAAACTGTCGTATATAATTATTTCCTATATTCTAATTTCGTGTATAGCCAACGCTCACCGTTCGATGAGTTTCTTGACATAGAATGCACCAACGAGAGGCCCAGGGTCCCCTCTGGATGCATGTCCGCTGTAGCCATCGAGAAGCAAGTCGAGCTCATATCTGTAACACCATATATAAGTCACTCCAACCTGTAACAGCAGCTTAAACTTACTCTAGACCCTGTAACTCTTGTGCCTTGAACACATTGCACCACGGAGACCTGTTACGAGCCGCAAGATCGTACGGGCATGCATACAAGGCACCTCGGATGTCATCGGGAGAGAACTCAACGCCAGGAACAAGTTTGTTGAGTCTCTTTACGATCGGAGGGATATACCTCGCTACCCACTCCCGAGCCGCCTGCACGTACACCGCCATTAACAACACAACTCAGATGAGCTATACGACGAAAATTACCTGCTGGGCCCCAGCGTAAGATAGGTTCGGACAGGATTCCCAAGGAGCAAGCCAAGAAACCGGGTCCTCAAAGTCGTCCGTTGTCAAAAAGTTAATATCTTCTGCCTCACGGCCAAAAAAACCTTGACAAAAGAAGTGCGCAGAGTCTATAACTCTTTGGACCGTGGTAGATACCACTTCGTCCGTCGAGAATGTCGGATAGCGAAGTGCAAATCTGCAAATTTGAAGGTCATGGATGCATTTTTCATTGGACAGGGTTGCACGAACTCAACCCCATGGTCGAATAGTTCTTTGCGCCCGACAATAGTGAGTTCGTCAGGGACCAGCTGGTACTCGTATCCTTCGTTAAGAAATTGCAGGTACGGTGGAAGATCAGCGGCTTGAATTATGTCCCGTGCTTCGTCAAGGGTATCAACAAGCTTAAGAATATAATTCTTCCCCGCCAGGGGACCACGAGAACCATGCCGATGTAACTGACGTTGAGAAGAATGTCATTTAGGGCATTGGTCCGTTACTAGGCTGAGAACTCACCAAGATGACTTGATCCACAGTGCAGTCGTCAGACAAATCCGCAGACACTCCACGAACAATGGGAGCATCGTGATATGGCGAAAGGTTCCCCAGATTGTTTAAATCTTTACGACGGTGATGACCCCCGAAATGCTCATCGGCGGGCACAACAGAGTGCAGGGTTGGTTGGTCAGAATTTGACAGTGATAAAGGGAGTTGCAGCAAACGCAGAATGGTCGAACCAAGTGGGAGATACATTTCGAGAAACACTTGAAGGTGCTTTCGATAAGTAGGAACCGAGCAAACAGTGTTCACTGAACTTACACTTCAAGTCAACTTACGTACTGGCTCGAGTCGCGGGCGTCCATCACATCGCCGGTTCGGTGTATTTGCCTGCAGCGGAGTCGTAACAGGTCATAACCCAAGCGAGGGCCCATTCTTGCCGCATCGGCCCCGCCGCATATTTTCTTTGGTAGCGAGATACTAACGCTGAGGTGGTTGATCATGGTGGATTTTTTGCAGTACCTACCGTGCTACGGTACTACGCGTTTGTTCACCTTGTTCGAAGTACTACAACGAAGTCAGATACAAACTACCTCAAAAGTTACTAAGCAGTATAATGTCTAAGGTAGACCGCCTGGACTGGTGACTCATAGTCAATCTGGCATTCTATCATTGGCAAGATACCTCCCGTTTCCACATTCCAGGAAACCAATCCGATACCATCCAGCGACCAAGGGATTTGCATTAACACACAAAAATAGTGCGTCCTGGCAGAAAGGCGACCATAGGAGTCCCTGTTAAAATCTGGGTGTTTTTGCCAATCGTAGTTGACGACTCCGATGGCTGAGCGCGGATTTATGCCGCCCCATGGCTCTGGGAAATGGCCTGTTATCGACATTCGCTGTGCGAGCCCTAGGTCTACTGGCCGGAGTGTGTAACGATTGCCCCATGGGATGAAGTGGACTGGTATTACCATCAACTTGATCTGGACACCATGTTTGTGGACAGTGAAAGCTGTATCGCCGCCATTGGTGACTGGTGTTGTATAGCAAGCTGGGGAGGAGGGCATGGCAGAGGAATATGGTGAACAGGACCCGCTCCACGCAAAGAACGTTGTATCTTCATAGCGCTGTGCAATGGCTTCGAGTAGTCTGCGAAACGCCATCTGTCCTTCACCGTATGCAATTGGCATGGTGACGTCGAATATCCCCAGAAGAGAGTAGGCAATATCCTCGAGTCTGGTCGTCTTGCGCTTGGATGCCCACTTCATCCTCTCAGCTACGGTATATGCAACCTCCGGATGGAATCTTTGAATAGTCATCACCTCAATACCAGTAACCCTATTGACGGCATTGAGCATGAATTCGTTTTGCTTGTCATTAGCATAGCAGGCGATTCCAAATTCGGGAGGTTCCTTTGCACTGGGACAGATTGGGTACCAGTCCCTGCCAAACATTCTCAGCCTTTTAGGAGCCAGAAGCTCCTGCAATGTCCACCCCCTCGTAAACCATGGCTCGTGGGCAAAGTCGTCGACAGAGGAGGAGTTCGCCAAATACGCGATGCATACGTATGCATCTCTGTACCAACGGTACATCGATCGGATTGTTTCGTCCAACTCCGCACTGCTCTCCTTGTTGATGCAACACGTATCCGACCAGACAAAGTCGCACCCATAGTCCTTTGCTTTCGCGCAGAAACAGAGGAGCTTCCTGTATCCCGGACCATCTGGAGTAGGCTGTTCGCCATGGATCTTACTTGACATATCCCTGAACGTGGGCTCTCCAGCGCCCCATCGATGTGAGAATATGGCGAATTTGAGTTGTCGCTTGACTGTCTCCTAAGAACGCGATCAGGTGTCTGTTTGAAATCTCCGTACATAACATATCGAACCACCTTGCATATTTGTTTCAGTTCCCAATCTCCTCGTGTGGCATATGACTGCTTCGTGTTCCTTGCACCCTCGAGGTCAAGGGGGATGGTATCCACGAGCGGCCGAAAGATTTCCCAAAGTTCTTCCCGCGCGAAAAGCCTCATGTCGCGGATGCGAATAAGGTATTGTAGCAAATCATTGTAGATGCATTCATCAAAGCATTCTAGGTATAATTCGCGTAAGGCCGGTTCGGATAAGATGCTGGGATCAGCAGGTTTAGACGGTGAGAACATGTGGAGCAGTCCAAGGTGGCGCAGTACCTTGCGTAAGTTACGTTCAGCTTTTTCCTATCGACGAAGTATGTACTACCCCAGAAGTTACTACATCCCAGCCAGGTACAAAACGCTTTGGCAAAACTTAGTGTCTACTACTGCTCTATGCATATCCAGCCTCTAAATTTGCGACACGTCAAATGAATAGGAAACGAGTATGCTCGAGAAGAACAGTCTTGAGCGGTGCCTGATACTTACATCTGCATTCTATCAGTGGCAAGATACCTTTCGTGTCAATCCTCCTGCAAGCCAGCTCCACTCCAGACCCCACCCGCCCCGGAGCGATCCGCATTAAGATGCAAAAGTGGCTCTTCTCGGGTAAAAGACAACCCATGTCGAGATCGCCAGCATCAGACGATCTATCGAATTGGAAGTCTACCACGCCAACCGCATAGGAATGTTCTGGGTTGAGTTCGGCTTGGGGACTACGTATAAATTGTCCGACTATCGTCAGATTCCGTTCCAGGTTGAGATCCATTGGCTGAAGCATGTAGTGACGGGTTGAAGGGATAACTCGCACGCGTATGACAAGTAACTTGAGCTGAATACCACGCTTTTGGATGGCGTAATCGTGGTCACAGTAAGGCCGGGAAACGACTGCTTGGTAGGACGCTGGAGAGGAAGGTAAGGCCATGGAATGTCGGGAGCAAGGCCCGGCCCAAGCAAAGAAGCTTGGATCACCGGAGCGCTGTGCGATGACTTCGAGTAGTCTCTGGAAAGCCCTTTCTCCCTCACCATATGCGATTGGCATCATGATGTCGAAGATTCCCAGAAGGGAGTAAGCGATATCTTCGATACGAGTGGTTTTTCGTTTCGATGCCCACCTCATTTTCGTGGACACCATGAGATGTGGTGACCTCGAATTGAAGTTCCGAATGTTGACAGAGTAGATATGAGTGACTTTGCTGATGTAGTGAAGCATGAAGTCGCTGAGTTTGTCGTTGGGAAAAGGAAAGTCATTGCCTCCTCGCACACCCTTCGCCTCTGGACAGACCGGACTCCAGTCCTTGCCATACATTCTGATTCTTTCCGGCGCTAGAAGTTCCTGTAACGTCCAACCCCTCGTAAACCAGGGTTCCCGAGCAAAGTCCTTGACAGTGGAAGACTTGGCCAGATGCACGATGCACACGAATGCATCTCTGTACCACCGATACATCGACCGTATTGCCTCCTCCAATTCCGAGCTGCTCTCCTTGTTGATGCAGCAGGTATCTGACCACACGTACTCACAGCCATACTCCTTTGCCTTTTCGCAGAAACGCCGTAGTTTTTCATATCCTAAGCCCTCCGGAGTGGGTCGTCGGCCGTGAACCTTGTTCGACATGTCCCTGAATTCCGGCTCTTCTTCACCCCAGCGATGCGAGAATATAGCGTATTTGAGGAGTCCCTTGATGTCGTCCTACGTCGAGTCACGACTTCGATCAGGATCCGGAAAGTGTGAATGTGAAACACATCGAATAACCTTACAATTTTTCCGTAATTCCGCTTCACCAGCGCATTCCATCGTATCTCTCGCCTTCTCCAAGTCAATGCTCATGGTGTCTAAGAGTGACCGGAAGATCTTCCAGAGCTCCGCTCGGCTGTAGAGCCTCATGTCACTGATACGGACGAGGTATTGCGGCAAGTCGTTGTAGATACATTCGTCATAACATTCGAGGTGTAGCTTGCGCAGCGACGACCTGGATAAGCGGTCATCGGTGTTTTCTGAGCCGACGACTTCGGGCTCCTCCGATAGGAAATGCGGCTGAGGTGATGATGGTCGTGGGGTGCCATTAGGCGGCCTACGATTCATACCAGGTGTATGACAGTCCGGGGTGCGATCTGATGGTGTGATGTTCAGCTCTTTGAAGTCTAGCACCTTTGGCGTTTGATCAGGCTGGGGCCTAGGGCCTGACCTGCCTCGGCATAGAGCACCGGCCCGGTGGTTTCCCCGGCCACGTATTAGGATTCCTTTCGTAGATTTCTCTTCACATGCGTGCAGCGAAGGACGTTTGTTAAAAGCTATCTGCGTTGGAGCGGGTTGGGACGGATCGTCTTGTTGCTAACTTGCATCGTAAACCTTCTTTACGCAGAAGGCGAAGCTTTAGTTCCGAGTCAAGAATATTTACACATAACATATACATACACGTTACCAGCAACACACTCAGAACCCAGTCTACAAAACACGTACATTGTATCCCGTGCTGATCAATACAGTGACAGAGCTACCCGCTGCCACCGATTGCCAGCGCGACTGATTTATCGCACAGTCAAAGGTCTGCCCATCCCGCGCCCAACCCTTCCCAAACATCCCACTTCCGACCACCGAGCCACCTTGCGATACGCTGTCGATCACGCCGGTCTTGTCCATCCGCATTAACCTCGACGTCCTCGAGTACCCCCTCCCCAGCTTCCCCACCCTCCCCGTCCCTCCGTCCAAACGCCAACACAGCCCACCCAATCACGATCATTCCCGGCGGTCGCTGCTCCCCTACACCCGCCAGCGCACTCTCCACATCCTCGAGCGTCGACACGAGTACCCTCTGATCTGGCATCGAGCCGCGCTCAATGATCGCGATCGGAAGATACGCTGGGTAAGCAGGGCCATCCCGTCGTCCCCCGTGTTCGGTCGCCACGAGTGCGCGTACGACCTCGCCGAGCCGCGCGACGCCCATGAGCACGAGTACGGTGCGTGCGCGGTCATAACCTGGGAGAGAGACCGTCTTGCCTTGGCGTCCGACGCCGGTGCAAACGACAAAGGACTCGGCAACGCCACGGTGCGTTACTGGGATCCCGGCGCATGCGGGTGCAGCGAGCGCGGAGGAGAGCCCTGGAAGGACGAGTGGGGCGTACCCATGTGCACGAAAGTAGGCAAGTTCCTCGCCGGCGCGGGCGTACACTATCGGATCGCCTTGTTTCAGCTAGATTGTACGCATGTAGTGAGTCGAATGGAGAGTGGGTATATAAGCACACGAGATCAAACGTACCCTGACAACGGTCAGGCCGCGGTTAGCAGCCTCTACGGCTGCCTCCATCATTTCCGTCTGTGCACCGTCCGCGTTCCCGGGGAATTTGCGCGCAATACGCACCTCAACGTGCGGTGGAATGAGTTCGAGGACAGGCGCTGGAACAAGTTTATCGGAGAGCACGATGTCGGCATGTCTCGTCAATGCCGTGTGCGTCGCAAGCGTGAGAAGAGAGGGATGGCCTGGTCCAGAACCAGCGAGGAGGATGCGGCCTTTGATGTGTTTGGGAAGGGGACGGTCAAGGTCGACCCCGTGCAGTGATTTCTTCTCGTCCGTTGAGAGGGCCGGAGGGATTCCTTCGTGTGCGACCTCGCCGTCCAGAATCTCTTTCATCTCGCGTTCTGTCATCGCCGCAAGCCGCGAGATGGGCCAGTACTCGCTGACCTGGACGACCCACCTTATCTGTCGTTTGGCAGCCTCAATACTGGTTTCTTCCGAGGCGATACCACCTGGTGCTCTAATGGGGACCGGACGGTTGGGGGTCGTCACGGTGCAGTCCTCGCCTCCTTCACCGTCTGCTGGGACTTCGTTCTCCTTGGCTAACTTCCCTGCCATCTTTCTGAGCTGTCCAACTTTGGTCACGGCGACTCCAGTGTCCTTGGATAACCCAGCAACAATTTCCCTCCGTACTCGCCCCCCAAGTCTACATCCTTCTCCATTCGTAGTTACGCCGATTTGTAGGGGAGTCTTGGACGACGAAACGGGGTCTACGAAGCGATGGGTTGCTGTAAAGGAAAAGTCACAGAGTTCTGGCATGTCAGTGACGTTGATGGGAATACGGTGAGCGCGGCATAACCTCGCGAGATGGGCCGCGCGGAGGCATGCGATGGAGGCAAAAGGCGAGGTTGAGGTGGTATCGGTGACACATACGAGAGATACGGGGGTACCGGCAAGATAGTGATTCAAGGCCGCCATATCCCGGCTCATTTTCGAGGTGTCAATATCCAGAGAACCTGCAGAGGGCTCGGGGGCGGGGAGATGGTCCCAGTCGATGACCTCGAGCTGGCCGTGCTCAGCTCTCCATCTGAGCTCCTCGCAGACCGCCTCAAGCCCGCCGTTCACGAAGACTTTGACTACGGCGTCTGCTTCGAGGGAGGCATAGGCTCTGCTTGCTGCTAGTGCATTGCCGCCGACAATGAGAACGGACTTTGTGTGCACCCTGAACGAGAGCACGAGAGATGCCCCGCCAGTAGGTGGTGGAAATGGGTCCATGTCGGTGGTCGGTGGTTGAACTTGAAGACCATTTTCCTACTTTCTTATAGTACGAATCCGCCGGTCCCACAAAATGTCAAAGTCGACTCCTGCCAAGCGTGATAATGAGCAATGTATGGATTAGGTCAGCAGGATGAAGACCAATGAGGAGTATCATATTGGCACTCGCTCTGAGTTGCACCCTCGGAGTCCATGCAGCTCGTCGATAACGATACCGTGAGCGATCTCTAGTATTTTAAGATGCTAGCTTGACTCTCGCGGCGTTGTTGCAGTTTCTCAAACAACTCACTGCGTTGTTTGAGTCGACAAAAGACAAGGGGACAATATGGCTCACACAGAAACGGTGTGCGTCGACTTGCTTTTCATTCGTTCTGCTTTTCCAAAGGGTCATCGTTGCGCACGTAGTGAGTCATGATGGCGAAGACGCCACGATGGACGATGCAAAGCCGAACAGCGAGAAAGAGTACCCATGTCTGATCCGTGTCACAGACGGCAAAAAGGCCAACTTCTCTACGCACGTGGGTCCCTTGTTCTCATCGCGCTCCAGCTTATCCTGATCCTCACCGCCATCGGTCCATTCTCGCCCTACTCACCCCTTCTGCGCGCCACGCGCCACGATCACGATCACACGATACGATCATCCTAGGTCACCCCTTCCGATCTCCCAAAATTCCACGCTGCTTACGGTAGCCTCCTCAAAGCGTCCTTCACGACGCTCCGCAAGCGGGACAAAAAACGCGAAAAACAACGCGCGGAACAGCTAGCAAAACGAAAACAACGTATGGCAGAACCTGTCGTCGTCGATGGGCCCAAGCGCGGGAACGGCCGGAGGAAGCGGCAGAGAAAGGTGAAGGCGGCGATAAGGCAGGAGCGGGCAAAGGAGCGGGCAGCGAAACGGGAGGAGGAGAGGGCAAAGGCGCAGAGATCAGTGGCGTGATCAGAGCCTGGGTATGATGTGGGCCCGGGTGTGTGGCATTTTGATCCTCCGAGAGGGCCTTGCCAATGTAAGATCAGGATGATGTACATATGGCTCGTCGTGACTGGCGATGGGTATCCCGTCGACGCAATTATGCTACAAACCCTGAGTATGAAGAATATCTAGAATGGCTTGATGCCTTCATGAACACTCATGGTACGACTTGATATTCGTAGGGGGTAACCGGTGCGCACTTTTTCGTCGGAGACCCACTATCCTCGGGATCATAAATAGGTCGATGTGTGTGGAATCGCCCTTGTAGACTTCAGTTTCAGCACTACACGTCACAAGATAGCTAGAGTGTGTGTACAAGACAAACGGTTATAGGATGCGCCGCATAATCCTCTTTGCATTCTATCATCGGTAAAATATCTCCCGTGTCCAGTTTCAGGCTGGGATGCCCCAAAGTGCTCGGCAACGACATCGAAGCAGGCTTTATCAATACGCAGAAGTACCGTTTCCCCGCAAAAAGAAAACCATTGTCGTCTTCATCATCACCGCGACGGGGCTGTCGATCGAAGTTGACTACTCCGAGTGCACAATTCTCTCCTGAGAAGACATTGGGACGGCTCCGGAGCCGACCCGATACTGTCAGGAGTCGCGAGAGGTTTGCATCCAGGGGCCGAAGCCTATAGTGATGGTCTGAATGGCGCACTTTCACCTGTATCAGGAGCAGATTGACCTGAACGCCGAATTTCTGGATAGAGTAGCCACGGTCACCTCCGCCGAGCGCAGTGACTCTCGTTCCAAAAGATGAGGGTGAAGAAGGCAATGCAAGGGAATAGTCCGAACACCACCCTGCCCATGCAAAAAAAGTTAGATCCTGAGAATGTTGTGCTATAATTTCGAGTAATCTGCGGAATGCCATGTTCCCTTCGCCGTATGCGATCGGCATCGAGATGTTGAAGATCCCGAGGAGGGAATAAGCGATATCTTCCGCCCGAGTGGTCCTTCGCTTGGATGCCCACCTCATCTTCTCGGACAATGAGACCTCCATCGACCTGAACTCTCGAACATACTCTGCGTCGATCCCAGTGACTTCGCTGATGGCATCAAGCATATGGATACTTCGTTTGTCGTTAGGAAGATGGTTGGATGGTGAATGCCACTGGTACTCCCAAGGTGAAGTAAAGGTATTTTCCTCCTCCTTGGGGCAGATCGGAAGCCAATCTTTGCCATACATCTTCAAATTCCTGGGTGCCAGAAGCTCCTGTAAAGTCCATCCCCTCATAAACCAGGGCTCATTTCGGAAGTCCTTGACGGAGGAAGACCTGGCTAGATAGACGATGCATACGAAGGCGTCCTGGTACCACCGATACATCGACCGGATCGCTTCTTCGAGCTCTGCGCTACTCTCCTTATTGATGCAGCACGTATCTGACCACACGTACTCGCAGCCGTACTCCTTTGCTTTCTCGCAGAAGCGGTGAAGTTTTTCGTATCCCGGGCCCGTTGGACAGGGCCCGTCACCGTAGATCTTGCTCGGCATGTCCCTGAACGCGGGCTCTCTACTCCCCCATCGATGTGACAATATAGCGAATCTGAGGAGGCGCTTGATATATTTCTGGGGGGGTGGATCAGATTTCTGGAAAGGGAAACACAGAAGAAGACCCGCAACCTTGCATAGCAACCTGACTTCCGCGGATCCCCATCTCCCCTTTGTTCTCCTCGCCAGTTCCACATCGATAGACATGGTGTCTACGAGAGGACGAAAGTTTTCCCAAAGCTCGTCACGGCTGTAGAGCCTCATGTCGCTGATGCGAATGAGGTATTGCGGCAAGTCATTGTAAACACATGTATCAAAGTGCTCCAGACATATTTCGCGCAATGTGGACTCGGATAAGAAATCATCTGGGTCCGCAGCGACTGTAGACTGTGAAGGCATCTGTGGGTTCCGGACAAAGGTGGTAATCGAGGAACGCACTGTGTAGAAGCCTTTTTATCTTTGTCCGGCTTAACCGCCTCGCCATAGCCACGGTCATTTCTCCACAGGAAGACGGATAATTTGAGACCAAGTCCGTGCCATATACGTCCAGTCTGCGGCAGCGTGATGCTGTGTGTGACACATCACGTGGTCATCACACGTGATGTGTGACAGTTCGCGACTTGCCAATTATCAACGACGACGTTCTCCTCGTGCCCGTGATGCCCCCCCGACGGTCTTCTCGCACACGCGCCTCGGACGCGCAACCGACATCAGCAGGCTCGAGTTCAACAACCTCCGACCCCACCACCGGCAAGCGGAAGCGCGGCCAGTCGGTCGCAGCGGACGAGACAGACGTCGAGACAGAAAACGTGATTCGGCCGACATCAAGGTCCAAGTTTGTATCGTCGTCCTCGCGTATACGTGCCAAGCCTTCTTCAACGGCATCGACGTCAAAGGGACGCGCGAGTGTTGGCACAGAGCGAACGAGAGGGAGCAGGGCTTCTACAAAGACAAGTGGCGCAAGAAAGCTGAAGGAGGTCCCTGAGATTGAGGAAGGCTCCGATGTGGATGGAGGGGGAGAGGATGAAGAGCGGGAACGGGACGAGGATGTGGACGAACGTAGATACGGGACACCTCCCGCTCGGAAGAAATCACGCACGTCTGTCGAGGGCGACGAAGGACACCGGGAGGAGGCGGCGGCGGCGGCGGCGGTACGGAAACCCTCAAGGAGGGGTAAATCCCGTCAGGTGGTCGACGAGGAGGAAGAAACGAAGCCCCCACCTCCACCCAGGACTCGACGCTCTTCGGCCAAGCCCCCGTCCTCGAAAACTACAAAGACCGCCCGCTCATCTCGTAAACCCCTAAGGATCGAGAGTGATGTCGAGGAAGAGGGAGAACAAGAAGAAAAAACAAAGGAGGAGGATAAAGAAGACGCGATTCCAATTTCTGACGACGAAGACACCCTCCCTATCCAGGGAGGTGGAGGTCGCAAAGCAGCCTCCGGTAAACCCGTCCCCAAGCAGTCGCAGCCCCCTAGCAAATCTTACAAGTCCTCCAGGAACGCCAAAAAATCAGAACAAGAGGATGGAGAAGAGGATACTGTCCTTACGCCACGACCGCGCAAGACAGCCCCTGTCACGCCCCGTAAAGATCCCATACTCGAACAACAAGCTACAGCAGACGAAGATGAGGATGACCTTGATGGCTTTGATCAAGAGTACAAAGCTACTCCGCGTCGTGCAAAACGACAAGATGCCAACAAGAACAGCTCACCAAGTCAGGCGTCCCGGACCCCAAAACGTGCGCCAGTCGCAGAAGAAGAAGAAGAAGAAGAGCGATCACTTTTAGAACCTAGATTCAGACCGCAAACTCAGTCGCAACCGCCTCCAGCGGAAGAAGTCAAGGGGCCAAAGACTCGACTAGTCATTCACAAAATGGTGTTAGTTAACTTTAAGAGCTATGCGGGAAGACAGGAGATCGGGCCCTTCCACAAAGTACGTTTTAGCACGTTCGCATTCGGGGTGTTCATCATGTTCGTGACCAGTCATTCTCGTCAATCGTTGGGCCCAATGGCTCAGGCAAGTCGAACACGATTGACGCGCTGTTGTTCGTGTTCGGATATCGTGCATCAAAAATGCGTCAGGGTAAACTCTCAGAGTTGATTCATAACTCGGCCCGGTATCCCGATCTCGACGATTGCAGCGTTGAGGTGCACTTCCGAGAAATCATTGATTTGGTATGGATTTTTTCATCAAATTTCGTTCTTTATTTGCTCACGCGCCTCATAGCCCGGTCCCGATGCATACAAGGTGGTACCAAACTCTCAACTGGTTGTGGCGCGGATAGCATATAAGAGTAACTCGAGCAAATACACGATCAATGGACGCGCTAGCAATTTTACGGAGGTACAAACGCTCCTCAAAGGTCGGGGGATCGATCTTGACCATAAACGGTTCCTCATCCTGCAGGTAATTCCATTCGCGCTGACTCTTCGTTCCCTCTCCTGTCCGCAGCTGACTTCGCACATCTGTCCGCCAGGGCGAAGTCGAGTCTATTGCGCAGATGAAGCCTAAAGCTCAGAACGAACACGAAGATGGGTTGCTCGAGTACCTTGAAGACATCATTGGAACTTCCTCATATAAAACACCGATTGAAGAAACGCTCGCGCAGGTGGAGGCGCTCACCGACCAGCGCGGCGAGAAGCTGAACCGGCTCCGCATCGTCGAGCGGGAGAAGAACGCATTGGAGGCTCAGAGGAAGGAGGCACTAGATTACCTGAGGTTGTTCAACGACCACGTGAAAGCGCAGAGTAGGCTTTGGCAGTGGTACCTCTGGAAGTGTTTGGAGAACGAGGGCAGGTTTGATGCGCAGATCGTGAGTGGTTTGATGTTCGTCTGCGTCCCCTGCAATGGGCTGAGGATGCTCGTGGATAGACGAAATACCAGAAAGAGCTAGACGCCGAGACGGAGAGAAACAAGGACGATATCACACATTTAGAGATGTTGGAGAAGCACTTTGTGGAACGTGAGAAGGCATACGAGGTTCGTTGCTTGTAATCTGTTTCAGATCCTATGTCCCAATCACCCGTCCTATCTCTTCCACCCGACTAGGAAGTGAAAACTGCAGCTGAAGAGGCGGTCAAAGACCAAACTGCGCACGAGAAGCAAGCTGTCGGGCTTGAAGAACGGCGTAAACATGCCAACACCAAGGCGAAAAAGCTGAGGAAGACGCTTCAGGAAGTGCGCTCTTTCATCTTCGTTTTGGTGTATAATTCTCTCAGACGCTGTCCAACTACTCCCACAGGACGAACAAGCTAAAGCCGCGGCTGAACGCACGATCGAAGAGAGCACTTCCAAGATCGACCGGAAACGCGCAGACATCGAGGAGCACGAGGCAAACCTGAAGAAGGAAGAGGATGTTCTCGAGAGTATTCGAGATAGTTTGAAAGGTGCATCAAACATGCGCGTGGTCCCCGCAACCTGACTGACACTTTCCACGTGTGACAGACAAGACGCAGGTGTTCTACGATCAGATCGAGGTCAAGCAGAAAGAGCTCCAGCCGTGGATTAACAAGGTAAACGCAAAGAAGGCAGGGATCGATGTAGCGACGAGCGAGAGGGATGCATTGGCGAAGAAGGCCACCGGTCTCAAGGACGCAGTCAACAGTGCCCAGGACGACTTTGAGCAGCAGCAGGCAACACAACAGGCCAAGGTTAGTCACATGATACGCTTGTGCATCCAGCTCACATTTGACTCGGTAATTTGGTGCCGTAGCTCGATGAGTTGAATGATTTGAAGGCGAAGAAGGGGACTTTGCAGAAGGACCTGCAGGCTCACGCCAAGAACTTCCATGTAAGGACTTTTTGCGACGCTTTCGCTCGTCACTCACGATCGTTCACGTTTGTAGGATGCCCAGGCTCGCGTGCAGGAGCTGCGGGGCAAGGCATCGTCTCTTCGACAGAGAACAGAGGAGGCGAAGGCGTCTCAAGCTGCCAGCACGTCGCAAAACAAAGTACTCGATCACCTCACTCGTCTCAAGCAAACTGGGCGCATCGACGGTTTCCACGTGCGTGCTCCTCCTTATCTACTTTTTCGCATACAAATCGCATATGCTTCCTGTAGGGCCGCCTAGGCACTCTCGGAACGATCCCCGACAAATACGACGTCGCCATTTCCACTGCTTGCGGTGCACTCCACAACATGGTCGTCGACACCGTCGCCCAAGGACAAGCCTGTATCAACTTTCTTCGCACGCAAAACGTCGGCCGTGCCTCCTTCATGGTCCTTGAGAAGCTTTCCACGGACCGCATCAACGAACGGATTCAGACGCCCGAAAACATCCCGCGCTTGTACGACCTCATCAAACCCAAAGATCCCAAATTCTTGCCTGCGTTTTATAAAGCCGTCGGGAACACGCTCGTCGCGGACGACCTCGAGCAGGCGAACCGGATCGCGTTTGGTAGTTCAAAGAGGTGGCGCGTCGTTACGCTCGCGGGCCAGTTGATCGATTCGTCTGGCACGATGTCTGGAGGTGGGAACCACGTTGCACGTGGGGGGATGAGCTCCAAGTTGGCATCGGATGCGGTGAGACCGGAGGTGTTGAGGCAGTATGAGCAGGAGAGCGAAGAAGCAACGAGGGAGTTTGAGGAGGCGACGAGAGCGCTCAGGGCATTGGAGGGTGAGGGAGAGCGCTTGGCGCTTGCGGGGCCACAGTTGGAGATGGACGTGGAGAAACTGACGATGGCTGTGAATAATGGTCGGAAGCGGCTCGAGGAGGCGGAGAAGCGGGTGCGTGACCTCAAGTGCGTAGGTCGTCGCTCTCATCGCGTGGCGCGCGTTTTTCTTTGTTTTCGTTGCCTTGGTATGTTGAGTTACTGATTGCCTTGATCTATCAGGGCACAGAGCAAGCCTGACGCTCGTGACATGGCGCGAATCGAGGCTCTCGAAGGGGAGATTGCAACCGCGACGGCGGGACTAGAAGACCTCCAAGCGAAATCGGGCAAGATCGAGGACGCCATCAAGGAGCTCGAGAAGAAGATTCTCGAGATTGGTGGTTCGCGATTGCTGAAACAACGCTCGACCGTCGACGGCATCAAGTTGCACATCAACCTCTGCAACGACGAGATCACGAAAGCGGAGGTGGCAAAGGCAAAGGCGGAAAAGGACGTGGTGAAGCATGCGTCTGCGATCGCTGGGAACGCCACCGCAGTGGCGGAGGCGGACGAGGAGATCAAGCAGTTGGAGACGCAGCTCGAAGAGGTGAAGGAGTACTTGGAGGAGCTCAAGGAGAAGGTGGAGGCTGCGCAGACGGCGGCGGAGAATTCAAAGGACGATTTGGATACGCTCAAGACGCAGCTGGAAGAGAAGAGGGAGGAGATACAAGAGTTTAGGAAGAAGGAGGTGCGTGGGATGAATGCTCGACCGTGATCGCAGCTGACTAGCTGACTTTCCGACGTGCTGGCATTAGATGGAGTTGACGCAAAAATTGGGCGATATCAAGAAGGAGGCTGCATCGAACGAGGAGGCGTTGCAGCATTGGCAAACGGAGCATGACAACCTAAAGTTGCAGGAGATCGAGTGAGTGACATTCCAGTCGTGCATGCCTCTCGCTGATCTAGGAATGTAGCGACGATGAGGACGAGGACGAAGAGGAGGCGGAGGCGGCGCCAGCGGAGGGAGAGCCTTCAGAACCACAGGTCAAACAGGAATCAGGAGAGCCAGCGGCACCACCACCCAAGAAACCGTCAAAGCCACGTCAACCCTCGCACGAGTTGCATACTTATAGCGTCGACGAACTTGCTCAATTCCGAAAGCGCGATCTAGTAGCCGATTCCGAGTATCTCGATGGTAAGCTCTCCGATCATCTCTGCCACGGCCTGACGTTGACCTCTACGATAGAAAAACTGAAGAACGCCAAGCCTGATCTGTCTGTGCTCAGGGATTATAAGAAGCGCGAGGAAGAGTTCCTTCGCCGTGCCAAAGACCTCGATCAGATCACCGAGTCGCGCGACGCACAGAAACAGAGATATGATAATCTCAGGAAACAACGTTTGGACGAGTTCATGGCGGGCTTTAGTTTGATTTCTTTGAAACTGAAGGAGATGTATCAGGTTCGTGTTCTGATGTCCGTATCCAGGGAAATGCTTCTTACGTTATTCGTGTGGATAGATGATCACTCTGGGAGGCAATGCAGAACTGGAGTTGGTCGACAGCATGGATCCGTTCTCAGAGGGTATTATCTTTAGCGTGATGCCACCCAAGAAGAGCTGGAAAAACATCTCGAATCTGTCGGGTGGCGAAAAGGTGCGTTGTATCCTCGTCTGGTGCTACGAGATGATAACGTGGATCGTGACCCGCAGACATTGAGTTCTCTGGCCCTCGTGTTTGCACTCCACGTCTTCAAGGTAATATTTGCCATCGTACATGATTTCGAGATTTCCCTGGTTGATTTGATCGCACAGCCTACCCCTCTTTACTTTATGGACGAGATCGACGCTGCGCTCGATTTCCGGAACGTATCCATCGTC
The DNA here is from genome assembly GCA_038090955.1 of Xerocomellus intermedius. Lineage (NCBI taxonomy): Eukaryota > Fungi > Basidiomycota > Agaricomycetes > Boletales > Boletaceae > Xerocomellus > Xerocomellus intermedius. The sequence goes on from JBBPNP010000061.1 coordinate 49,857, forward strand.
GCCAATTACATCAAAGATCGGACCAAGAACGCGCAGTTCATCATCATCTCGTTGAGGTATGGTTACACCTTGTTCCTTGCATTCTTTGCCGGAGCTGAGCACGGTATAATAGAAACGACATGTTTGAACTGAGCCATCGACTAATCGGGATTTACAAGACTGCGAATGCGACTCAAAGTATGCCCTACGCCTCTTACTCCTCTGTGTGTATACTGATTCCATGCTAGGCATCGCGATCGACAATCACGTTCTCGTCCCGACCAAGATCGTGACACCAGTGACAGCCTCTACCACATGACATGCGTTTTCGATGATGCGTTTGTAAAGGGATGGTTCTATGCTTTGTTGCTCTGTTGTATGCGTGTGCATTCAATGTTTCTGCATTGCGTTTTGTCCTTTTTGTGCGTGTATTGCTAGACGATTTGTATGGTGTGATATCGCTGTAATGATCGCTAATTCTAGTTTTCTCCGACTGAGTAATGCTTGATAGGTCAACTACAATCAAAGATTCTAGTATCCAACCACCAGCCGGACGTGCACGGATACGATCTCAAAAACCCAACAACACTGTCCCTAACGCTCCTTGTTCGCGACGTGCATCTGCAACAGATCCCCGAGCGTACGCGTTTGCCCATCCAAGGTGAACGAATGCGTCACAGCGCCAGTCTCTGTCACCCACGGAGGACGCCCGGTATGATCATCGTCCGTGGGTAACACCAATGTGGGTTCGGCTTTGAACCAGGGATGACCAAGGGCCTCTGAGGGGTGGAGTCGGCGAGAGGGTTCGTACACGAGGAAACGGTGGACGAGGTCGAGTGGGTCGGGGATTGGGTCGGGGGAGGGCGCGTGTGCGGTCGTGTTAGTATCGAGAGTCGTGCTGGTGGTCGACGGGGGCAAGTTTGGGAGGCGCGATACTAAGTCGGTCGCGTCGACGTCGACAAAGGATACTTTGCTTGCGTCCGGGAGGGTCAGGAAAGACTGTAGCGGAACCAACGAGGGAATGCAAAACGTGCAACGGAACAGACCGTGGTTACACGTTCGTATCGAGGTGAGCGAGAGAGGACGAGCGAGCCAAAAAGGGGTGACGTACCGGCCACGTATCCTCGTTGGGGGTACCCCGTATCTTGAAGATACTCCATGCGAGCCCGAGCTCGCCACGCGTCCCATCGAAAAGAGACGTTCGTGTCCAACGACCCGTCGGTATACCTGGACGCGGGTGGGTTCCCCGGGTTATGACAAACGGCGTCGGTGGCGGGGTGGGAGCGCGTGGTTCGACGCCCGAGTCGGACTCGGATTCCGATTCGGGCGTGGGCGTGCGGTCGTGCCTCGCGAAGGAGAAGTCCTCGTCATCCTCCTCGTCGGTTTGTAAGCAGAGAGAGGTGAAGAATTCGGCAAACGTGACGCCGAGGCTCCATGTATCGATGGCAAAGGCATCGTATGTCCGCAGACCAAACAGTAGCTCCGGGGCACGATATGGGCTACACATAGACGCAAAGGAAGGGAGAGGGCGTCAGCGCGCGCGAGGAATCGTACGGCGTAGAAATCATAACGGCACACGCACCCCGTCGACACTTCAAAGTACATTCGCGCTGCCGACTCGGGCCACAAATCTCTGGCTTTCGCAGCGCGATCCTCGCCCACGCGAAAGGCGATCCCAAAGTCGATGAGCTGTGCACACCCCGACAGGGTCAGGAGGACGTTGCTCGGCTTTATATCCCGGTGTGCGATTTGGACCTCTTCGCTGTGGAGGTAGCTCACCCCACAGAGGACCTGAAAGATGATCGACTTGGCAAGGACGACGAATTGGACCTCGCGTAGGGCAGATGAGGGTGGGGTGGTCTTTCCAAACGAGATGATGGGGTGTGGGGAGAATCGGGAGGATTGGAGGAGCTCGTCGAGGGAGTAGGGGATGTATGGCATCCAAAGGCTTAGGTTTTGGGATCTTTGGGATAGTTCGTGCTTGATCAGCGGGACGATCTGAGACGCAAGGGTCAGGGTGTGGAACGCGAGGACGAGGCAACGTACTTTTGGATGCGAGAGGGAAGCAAGTAGACGGACTTCCTTGATGATATCGTGAGGCTCTTTGGCGTGCGTCGTGGTAGACGTCTTGACGGCGATGAACCGTGGGCCATCTGGCAACTCGGATTCGATGCGGGTCACGATGGATGTAGGACCATCGGATATGATTTCCTGGGAACGACGAAGGTCAGTACATGACTCGGATCGTTCATGTGCCCACCGACACCTACACCGTCGCCGTCGTCGTCATCGTCGAAAGTCATAGCTGAGGATGTCCTCGATGTGTTTGAAGTTGGTCAGGATGGTTAGCCTCGGAACTTCATCATAGTAGTAGGACGACCTCGCCGCCTTGGATGATGGTAGCAGTCTAAGCACGGCTCTGCCGCCTCTCGTCATCTTGTACATTTACATATCACCACCACTTCATCCTTGATTTAGCTCTACAATGGCCGTGGATGACGAGCAGCGGAAGATCCTCAGTAAGGGCTGCCTAGCCATCATCGTAACTGATTGATCGCGTCCCGCAGATAAACAGTTGCTGGCAGCAGCCCGACAACAAGGAAACGTCGAGGAACTATTAACCAGCGTTGAATACAGAGATCCAGAAGATGAAGACAGCTTTCTTTTCGACATCAACTGTGCCGACCTGTAGGTCCTCCTGCACCGTGACAGCCCGTACAACACGCTCACCTTGCTCGGACAGTTCGGGAAACACGCGTTCGCACCTTCGTTCTATGCTGTCGAGCTAACGCTGAATCGCTGATATCCTGTCCTCTCATCAGCTCTCCATCTCGCGTACGCAGCTCGTCATTCCTCCCTCTCCCCGTCATCTAACTCAACCATACACGGGTGGCGTCATCCTCTGTCACAGCGTCTCGAGCGGTTCCGTCGAGCACGTCAACCTCCTCATCGAAGCCGACGGCTGCGACGTCGATCCCCAGAACAACGCAGGCGACACACCCCTCCATCTCGCCGTGAAGATCCAAGATCGGAATACCCGTCACGCGATCGTATCTGCTCTCGTTGAGACCGCCGGTGCTGTCGATTCGTACGTGCTTTCAATTTCCATCACTTGGATGGTTTGCCCTGACTCGACGGAGCTCATCAGCATCCGGTTGACCAACAAGGCACGTCAGACGCCAAACGATCTTTCGAAAATTTATTGTCCAAACGATACGGAGGTGATCTCGTTGACGACTCCACCCGCACGACAATTAGACGCCATCCTCAGCGATGATGATATTGCAAGTGGTGAGTCAGCCAAGGCGCTCTTTGCTCTGTGCTGATCACGTGCCAGAAGACGGGGATGCAGATTCTGATTACAGTGATTAGACAACATCATACCATCATCAATATTTCAATATTGAACCGGGTTTCGTTTCTCGGGTGTTTCTACAACATATTTTTTGCCTGTCGGTCACGGTCGTGTCCATATACTCGGGGAAAGTTATGGCCAACTAATAAGTTTCACGCCTTCTCGCATGCTTGCTATTAGTATGTTCGCAAACCGAAACGGATGAAACACCTAATGTAACGCAACGAGGCCTGCGGTTGATCCTCGTGCCTTTTGGGATCAACCACTCGACTAATGCGATAGCTTTGCGTGCCACTGGCAGTGCCTCAGATCCTTTCTTAGACAACCCACGTGTTTCACAGTTGAGTGATGGTGAGAAAATCGTGGGACTTGCATAGATCTGGATAACTGATCGCCATTCTGGATAGACGATAGCATATTCAGTTTCGCAGATACGGCAAGTTTGCTCACCCAGGATGCACCCAGCAGCGATCCACAAGAACAAGAAGCAGAGCCACTGATCCTCAGTTCTTCTTCGTATCACTTTCATCTCTACAATTCCATATTTGCAGCGGGCTCTAATATCCATGGAATGACATACAACCATGGCGAAGGGGACAGAGGATGTTAGTACTGATTGTCGAAACCATGTTTGAAGCTGACACTTTGATCGCAGCCGCAGTGATTCAGCAGCCTCCACCTTAATCCCCTTCCATCGCTCCCCCCACATCTAGCATAACATTCATATAAACTTAGTGATTTGTAGTATCCCTTGCACCCAGAGACTCCATGTATGATTTACGTGTCGGAGAAGGTTCCACTCATCTAGGAGTAGGACGTTTTTGGGCGATGGGGCTCCTCACCTCCATTGCATGCAAACTTCGCTCCACCGATTTGGAACAAATCACGTCACACACGTAGCCAGATCTGGACACCCCTCGCGAGGACGACGGCTCCAAACATGGACTATCAGCGCCCTGCCACCAGAGTGCATTGACAGTTGCGAGGGACAGGTGCCTGGAGGCATGTTAGCACATCTCATTCCCCCCTGATTTTTCACGATCGCAGTTCATACTATCGGAAAGGAGAACAAAAGAATTTCGAGGGGAATATAATAAGCAGCGACTCGAACGATTTATTTGAAGGTGGTCACCGAATTGACACCATTGGTCGGCCCCAGTCACAGAATACCCCGGCCCACTGTTTTATGAAGAAAGTGTGCCGATGTGGGTATTTGTAGGAAGTGAGCGTGAAATCAAGGAATCTCACTTCGGAAGCCGAGAGTTCAGCAATTGTTTAGACATTGAGCTACTACCCTCCTTGGCAAGACGGTCTATACACTGTAGGGACAAACAACTTACCAGTGGGGAGGGCGCATTGTTTGTCCCTACAGTGTATAGACCGTCTTGCCAAGGAGGGTAGTAGCTACTAACCTGGGTTTCACCAGTACTTACGTATGTGCACGCACTGCACTATGGTTACGGACCTGACATCAATGGTCGCCAATTGGCCCGGGGCCTTGGAGGGTAATGAAGGCGAAGGGAGCATGAGTTGGTGGGGGGTCGCGCGAATTTGGCACTGAACTGCGATCGAGGCAAGCTCACTGATTGCGACGGCAAGGATGGGGTTTGCTTGGAGCTTGAAGGTGCTCAGCATTGGCTAAAAAGTAGAGTCATACGCGAGGCCCGCGATATTGTTATACGTCTGTACAAAGATTCTCATCTTGTATGTGTACATAATCTATGTACAACAAAGGGACGAATACACGGGATAAAGAGAAAAATCGCGAAGCTTCCCTCTAGCCGAACTCGTCCGATTCGTCGGGGGACTGAGCGGTGGGTGCGAGATATGTAGCACAGCAGCGGCAAGCGCTAGCGACTCGGAGGAACCCCGCAAGTGGCGTTCCAGATTTCACTCTTGTATTCAACGCTCATGCTGTAGTTGTTCGCTCGCACAAATTCGTCTAGCGAACACGTTCCGTATTCCTTGTCTTCCTCGGACTGCTCGCAGATAGACAGAGGAAACGTTGCTCCGTTCAATACAAGACGCACTTGAGGACCTTCGAAGCTACTCGTGGTGACTCGTGAGCGTAAACACTATGAGTCGAGCAGGGGTTTACATACGATTCCTTACACGTAAATTTCTCCCATACCATATTTGCAGCGAATGGTATTTGCTGGGAACTTCTGAACTTGCGGTGTGCGGGTGGATGGACTGGGCTGAGGGGCACAGCATCTCTGTAGCGATGACCGTCAATAACATCCTCCCGCGCAAGTGAATACTAACTTGTTCAATCCCATGGTTGACAACGCAACGAGTAGAGTGAAATCGTGGGCAAAATCTAGGTATAGAGGCTTAGCATCCTCTGTTGCATCAGTTAAACTGTCGTATATAATTATTTCCAATATTCTAATGTCGTGTATAGCCAACGCTCACCGTTTGATGAGTTTCTTGACATAGAATGCACCAACGAGAGGCCCAGGGTCACCTCTGGATGCATGTCCACTGTAGCGATCCATAAAGATGTCGATCTCGTATCTGTAACATCACGTATACGTCACCCCAGCCTGTGGCAGTAGCTTAAACTTACTCTAGACCTCGTAACTCGTGTGCTTTGAACACATTGCACCACGGAGACCTGTTACCAGCTGCAAGATCGTACGGGCATGCATACAAGGCACCGTGGATGTCGTCGGGAGAGAACCCAATGCCGGGAACAAGTTTATTGAATCTCTTTACGATCGGCGGGATATACCTCGCTGCCCACTTCTGACTCGCCTGCACGTACACCACCATTAACAACACAACTGGACAGATGAGCCATACGATGAAATTTACCTGCTGGGCCTCAATGTAAGATAGTTTCGGACAAGATTCCCAAGGAACAAGCCAAGAAACCGGATCCTCGAAGTCGTCCGTCGTCAACAAGTCAATATCTTCTGCCTCACGACCAAAAACACCTTGACTAAAGAAGTGCGCAGAGTCAATGACTCTTTGAACCGTGGTAGAAACTACAACATCCGTCGAGAACGTCGGGTAGCGAAGCGCAAATCTGCAAATTTGAAGGTCATACATGCATCCTTGATTTGGATAGAGATGCACGAACTCAAACCCATGGTCGAATAGTTCTTTTCGCCCAACAATAGTGAGCTCGTCAGGGACCAGCTGGTACTCATATCCTTCTTTAAGAAATTGCAGGTACGGTGGAAGATCAGCGTCTTGAATTATGTCCCGCGCTTCGTCAAGAGTGTTAACAAGCTTAAGAATATAATCCTGCTCCATTACGGGACCACGAGAGCCATGCCGATGTAACTGGCGTTGAGAAGAATGTCATTTAGGGCACTGGCTCGTTACTAGGCTGAGAACTCACCAAGATGACTTGATCCACAGTGCAGTCGTCAGGTAGATCCACAGACACTCCATGAACAACGGGAGCATCGTAGTATGGCGAAAGGTTCCCCAGCCTATTGTTTGAATCTTTACGACCGTGATGATGATCCCCAAAATGTTCATCGGGTACTACAGAGTGGAGGTTTGGTTGCTCAGAATTCGACGGCGACAAAGGGAGTTGGAGCAAACGCAGAATGCTCGACCCAAGCGGAAGATACATTTCGAGTAACAAGGGTGGGAGGAACCAAGCAACTTGAAGCAATGACCATTGAACTTATACATATATGTACTTGCCGACTTACATACTCAGGCTTACTCGCTTTGCGGTGAGCTTCCATCAGATCGAAGCCTTCCGGTTTGCATATTTGCCTGCCGAGCAGTCTAACCTAAGTTAGTGAGCACGCAGACGGTGCAACTTGGTGAGGGCGAGCGGCTTCGGGCGCAATGTATTATAACGTTTTGCGTTTCAATCTCTGAGTCTGACCGACTTAAATAACGATCCGCGTCAGAATAGCTTAAACCAACATGTTGCCTCAAAGTATACTTGACGAATTCGCTCGTACCCCGCACCACACCTCCTTGAGAAACAAGTACTACGGGGTGTTTAACGCAATTCTCAACAGTGGCCTTCATTTGTCATCGTGCCACAATACCCTCTTCCCCTGGCTCTCAGTGCTATTATCAAGCCGGAATTCATTGTTACCTATGTACGTCGTCGAAGTGAACCAACGACCCATCTTCTTCCTTGAAGTTAAACCCGCTCTCTATTTCGACGACATCTCTAGCAGAGTCAACGCAGACGCGGAGATGAGGGTCAAATTTCGTGGCCTTTACGATCTCCGCTCGATCCCTAGGCTTCATGGCGCCAGTATCATGGGACAAAGACTTGCGTTTTATAGCATGGACAAAACCACGGGTCTTGTGAATCCCTACTACGTTGCGCCGTCCCCCATCTGCATGTCAGACACAGTTCCAGCATACTGAGTACTGTATTTCTATTCGCCACTTCTGACGCATCCTGAATGGCATATATTCTACTTCTGAAATCATGACCGTTGTTTTGGACCTGTAGCGAGAATGTATGTTATCATGGGCTGTAGGAAGTGTTCTGCCGGCGATGGTCTAATTCCGCTTGTACCAACTCATGTTCCCGGAGAGTCGGGTGAGTGTGATCGCCGTTCTTGACTGACTCGTTGACATCGCGCGCGCGAGTGTACTCATACTCATTTTGGACGTGGGGCGATGGGATGTACTGACTTGTCACGGCTACGTGTGACTGAAACCCAGGTGGCCCGCCGATGGTACTTTTATTTTTATTTCACCCCTGAACTCGATGAACGCAACGGCCTGGGAGAACTGTACCCTGTCACCTGATGCCCAACCGGACAGGATGCGACACCACCAGCTAAAAGGGTGAATTCTTAGTGGCACTCGTAGCCCGTGAACCTATTTTCGATAGCCCGTAGTCAGTTCCGATCGCAAGTTTGATGTTGGAGCGAAACCCGAGGATAGCGTGCCACTGACTGCACCTGAGTTACTGAACCGGCAACGCGACTCAAGCCTCAAGCGGCCGTACCAGATTACACTGTAAACCAAATTGACACTCATGCATATATCGGTATCTAATTGCTATCCGCCCGAGTATGTTCATGCTTGTCCCGATGAACGCCTCGCATACTCGATCAATGCCCTACAAGTGAACAGTACCATCAGTAAACCCCTCACACACATCTCTTGCAAACAAGACAAGGGCTCACCGAACAGGACGACCCGTCATGCCCTTTTCTTGGTATGGGAGAGGTCGGACGTACTGCCAAGCGTTCACACATCAGCGCTTTGACCTAAATAAACGACAATGCCCAGTCGCCACGTACATCCATCGCGCCTGCAATGTCGAGATGTGCCCACTGGACGGCAGGTTGTTCTTCGCCTTCCTTTGGCTCGATCCCGTCAACGAACGCTTTGAGGAAAAGCGCAGCTGTGCATGATCCACCAGGCTTGCCACCCGTCTTGGAAAAGCTTGTTAGATGAATGACACAACCGAAAGTGGCAACGCACATTGCAAAGGTCAGCGTTGGAGGAATAGATCTGGGGGCCGTAGCCCTCGTCGAGGGGCATACGCCAGAAGCGGTCGTACTCTGATTCACCAGCAGCATGAAGTTTTTGCCAGAGTTCATCTGAAGTCTGGAGGCGCCCAATAGGTCGTTAATCATCGCCCCTAAAGCAGGTCGTCAATGCAGTTACATACGGAGAATACACCGGTGTAAACATCGCCAACTGCAACTTGCATGGCTCTGTGGACACTGTCTTTTCATTCAGTTCAAACACGGAACATGAACCTACCCAGTCAACGTTGCGACATCGATGACAGTGTGTGGGTTGAACTGTGTTGATGCATAGTAAAGTGCGTCTTAGATGGATGAATTAGGTGTTGTCGAACCAATCATTCACTGACGAGAAGTCTCACCCGCGAGGATCAATCTACCCTCAGCATCGGTGTTATCGATCTCGACGGATTTACCATTCATTGCGTAGACTCTAAAATACGGTATGGAGAAAGTCAATCAATGATAGTCGTCCAAAAGAAACACTGACATATCGCCTGGCTTATTCGCACTCGGACCTGGCAAGTTCTCGCAAAGAGGGGCAAGCGTGACCACGTTGATCCTAGCAAAAATTATACATTTAACCGGGCCCGATGGAACAACTTGCACGAGAAAAACACACGGCAGCTTGAGTTGAGCGATCGCCAGGGTGGATGCGACGACGGCAGCGGCACCACCTATTGCGGAACTTTGAGTTTCGCTAGCAGCCTTTCCCGAAGATCTTACCCATATCGGCACGCATCTCTTTCATGCCCTGAGTACACGATGCGTCATGCTCGAACAGGAGATTGAGCATAACAACGTACTGAACTGGGCTTGATGCTGATTCCTCCGGAATCGAATGTGATACCTTTTCCAACGAGGGCGATCGGCCTGTCATTGGCATTCGGAGCCCCTTTGTAATGTCTAGGAAGGTCAGAGAGGGTGTATGAATTAATGAGGGGACATGCACATTTCAATGAACTTGGCAGGTTCGTTGGTACCCTTGGTCACGGAAAGGAATGTTCGCTACGCGCCACATGAACAAAGACATTCACTGAAGACCTGGCTGGTAAAACCCACCATTCCCCTTTCGGCAGCCCAGGCTAGTGATAATTTAATCCTGTATAAATTATGGTGCAAATTTCATACCTTCGTCGTGAACGATGATCTCCACATTTGCGAGACCCGCGAACACTTCTTGAGCCCGTTCAGTGAAAGTCTGAGAAGATTGTTATAGTGAGCTTTTGACAACGATGCGCGTACTTACCGTGGGTGTCAAAATGTTCGCAGGTAACTCCATGAGCTGGGATGAAAATCATATGAGTGGGATGAAAATACTGAGAGCTGTCGGCTTACAGTGCGAGCCAAGTTCTGAGCATTGGCATAGATTACGCCACAGTCCCAGTCTGCTGATTTAGCAATGGGTGAGAGCTTGGGTTTCTCCGGAGCAAGTTCTTTCTTGCGGGGATCGAACGCGGAGGGTGGTGACGTCTTCAAAGTAAAGTCATACAGCGCCAAGTGGGCAGCGACAGCTATTTGCTCTGAGATGAAGGTAACGTACGACGCATCAAGCATCTTACCTGCTGCATGAGGATCAGTAGAAGCGTCGATGAACGCTTCCGAAATGCCTTCCCCAAGAACCTTGATGCTTTTCACACCGCTCCCGACAGCCTTTCGGACGATCTCTCGACGTGCATCGCCCTTTTTGGCCTCGAATGCATCACCCAGGGACACGAGAGCAGTGACATCCGTTCCGCCGCTGGCACCATAAAAGAGGTGGGACGTGCCTACTTTTGCGGGTTTCTTGGTGGGCGGGAGGGTCCCCCACAAGGTAGCGGGGTTGACATTCGAAGCAGCATTCTGGCCGGGATTCTTTGGGTCGAGGGGGACGACGTAGGCTTTGGAAGACATTGATCGGATGAGGGCTGATGTGTATCGCTGTCCCGCTCGGGAAGCTAACAAATGCAGCATATGTACCATGTCGGGTTCCGGATGTCCACTCCAAGAAAAGAAAAGGACACCAGCAATTTGAATATGGCAAAATGGCCGTTTCAAATACGCACAAACACAAGTACAACCATATTTCATCATGGTCTTGTAGTACTCGTCGATGTTGCGTCGATGTATTCCGAGCCATTCGAGCCATCTCTAATTATAGGTCACCGGGTCAGATGGTCAGTGCACGCGAACTTCGAGATACAACAAATTTGATTACTGATCTCAAGATGACGGTGGTGGGACTGGCACCAGGCCCTGCAAGTTACCAACCGGCACTAGGGCGCATCAGCACAGCGATAATACAATAGAGTATGTAAAACTTGGACGTACTCTCCTCTTTCGAGGGTCACCCAGCGTATATTGCGCTCGGTTAGTTTTCAGCCGTCACGCGTTCGCTGTGAAGTACATGAGTCAGTACTACTATTGAGGTTCATTCGATACAACGAGCTGACATTGGTTCATCAGAGGTGGGATGCCTTCTCCATGCATCCCTTTAATGGTTGGTCATCACCTTGTTTCAGCGGCAGTCCGACATGTTATTGTCTAACGACCGCATTTGTAGCCACCCTTTCACATCAAAGCGTGCCAGCACCGCCGCTGTGGTCCACAATGGAACAAAATGTCCATAAAACCTGGACAGACAATCCAGCGTAGTATACCGCTGCCTCCTCAGCCATATTACTCCCATCGCCCAGTACGTCCGTGACACTGGTCGGAACTCATCTTCCACAAAATGTGCGACGCACCCGACATACTATGCGACACTCTTCATGCCACATTCGAGCTTGATGATCCACCGCCCGACACTTTACGTCCGACAACACCACTTCCAGATCGATCTCGCACACTGCGCAGGACTATATCGTACGCATCCATCGACACTGTCCGTCCTTCGAACAGCAAAGGCGTTCGTCGGAGCATCAGCGAGATAGCTGAAAAACTGAAACGCAAGTCTGAAAAGAAGAAAAAGAAACATTCTTCAACGCAGGATGTTCCCAAAAACGCAACTCATGATCTAGCATCTGATTCAAAAACTTCGCCGGAAAGAAAGACAGCGAAAGGTGGTCGGAAAGCCACTGTTCCGTTGCGAGACTTGTCGCATAGATCTGAAGAGGAGAGCGTTCTGGCCATCGCGGATAGACTCCATAGCGGTGTTCCCTCTGAATGGGATTCGTCGTTGACGTTTTCGGATTGCAAGTCCGATACCGTGGTTGATGTACTGCTGTTTAAAGAAGATGATGAAGCTTGGGAAGATTGTAGTCTTCCAGTTAGGACTCTTGGGCTAGGAGCACACGTCACAGTGGAACGCCAAGGCACCTTACGAACGCCTAATATCGACATCAAAGACGTCCAACTCGATATCCGGCCGTCCGAGACAGACGTGACCATCTGGGATGGACTACGAGCGTCAGTGGTTTCATTATTGATGTATTCTTACCGAGCTGGCCGACTGACGAGAGGTGTTATACCATTCCATCACAGCGCGCATCACGTGTTCAAGTGTCGACTTTTCCTCAGATGCACTACCCATTCGTACGACAGCGTCTCCCTCCCGGATATCCGCCGCGTCGAGATGGACTGTAACACGTGCCCTACCGGTGCACGCTACACCAGACCGCCCATCCTCCAGACGGCCTACGAAGGTGCCGCGCCCGGTCGGGTCACAAACCCCGGTGGGCTGCCCAATGTGAGCCTCACGGCCGGCATACACATGGACCGAGCGTGGTGCAAGATCCTGGATGACGACGGTACATGGGGGTGGTATAGAGACGCGTTCGTCCCTCTCTCCCCCCGGCTGTTCGACAAGATGGAATACCGTGAGTTCAAGTTAGTCAGCCGAGTGTGGGTGGGAGAGAGTTGCGTGGAGGATGAGTTGGCGTTCGGGATCTCGATGCTGCTTCGTGAGGTGGACATGAAATGAGTAGCAGGGGTGTTGGTGGGTTCGTTGATTATGCGTATTGTACACCTCGAATTTATATATCTTTCATCAAGAGCTGGATCTCGCTGTCTTGTCCATACAGAAGAACTGAACAAAAATTAAGCAGGGAGGAAGACGCAGACGGAAATTATAAGGGCGACAGGCACCGGGGTAATACGTTTATATACCACCAACTCCCCTCAGTACCCCGCCAACTTGGACGTTGGTACATTGCTCATCGATCCGAGGAGGAAAGATCAAGTCTTCCAACACCTAGGTAGACAGTAATCCTGATGAGCCCGATCAATGGAAGACAGAACACCGAAAAAAGACCTACAGCAATTCATAACCGCTGGATACTCTATGCACTTGTCCCCAACAAACAATGACAGCGCCACCCTACGTTCCATGTGGTCCGTCGTTCACATGGACGAAGCAACGGGTATATGGATGGCGTGGTGTGGTATCGCGTCAGTACACACGAACGATGGACCAGCAGGTGGAACGGGAGACATGGGCTCAACTTACAAGGTGTTCTGCTGCCATACCCATCATCCGCCCCTTACCATTGCCAGATATCCACCCGACGGCATGGTACAACAACCGACCCTGCTTATCTCTCCCACCCTCCACGGGCGTCACTCCAGCTGGGATCTTGCCATCCGCAGCTTGGACGAGTACCATCCGATCGCGCAAGTAAGGAATGATACAGTACGGACCAGTGCACGTTGTCACCGATGTGCCTTCGTACGCGAAATAGGACGGAGTTCCAGAAGGGTAAGCCCAGCTGGGCGTGATGGACCCTTCGTGTAACACGGAAGCGAAGAACCATTGGTTGCTGTCCAACTCGTTGGGTATGTGTTCCCCGAAACTTTGGGCCATGGCCGTCGTCAAGGCTTCGTTGCCATTCAATGGTTTCCGAAGCCGTTGGCCAGCGAGGTCGTCTTTGTACGAAAAGTGTTCTAACGCATCTACAGGGGACGCCGGGCTTGAACTTGCGTGCTCTTTCCAACACCTATCACTAATGGGTCAGAGAACTGGACGTTAAATCTGAATACCCACAGTATAGCATATCCCGACTCTAAGGTATACTTTTTTCCTTGAAAGATACCTTGCGCTCCGCCCTGAATAACCGAAAGTTGATTTCGAACGCGGTTCGACAAACACCATGTAACAAGGCTTGCACTTACCAGGTGTTCAGCGCACATCCCCGGAAATTGTCTCCCGACAACATAGAGCATCGCATGGTACAACTTTCTTCCTTGCACATCATAGTTTCCTTCCACAGGACGTCTTCCTTGGGGAATAATACCGCGTGATGTTGGTACAAGTTCCATCTCAGCACTAAACGGAAGGATACTAAAGCCTACGTTGCGCTCTACAACGGCGTCGTTGTGCAGTACTTGGCACGTGCGCATCTGCACCACTTTGCCGGGTAATATCTCGCCAGGCAATATGGCCGACCCGAAATACAATGAGGTGGTGCCATCAAGGTCGGTGGCTGCAGGATGGGACGTCACTATGGGGAGATCCGAGACAGTGACTCGGAGGTTCGTTCCAGCCAGGTCTTTGTCACCTGGCCTTGGTTGATCTGGACGCGTGGAGGTGTTCTTGGGGACACGTTCAGGTGGACAACTTCCTGGTAGTGGGAGTTCGGTGACGTCGTCACGCCAACACCTAGAGATGTTCATCAGAAAATTCCAAGGATCCCTCACACCATCCAACTCACAGTACTTCGTGTGCGTCGTACAGATAATGTTCTCTGCCACCCAACAAGACTGCGGCAGCACCCTATAAATGCAAAACGACACCATGAGGACTCCATCCGCCACAGCCACTATGTACTTCCGAAAACGTACGAGGTGCTCAGAAGTCCTGCCTGGAACACGTTCCCCACGCACCCACGCAACAGCATGATATAACACTCGTCCCCTCTCATCCACACCACCCACCACAGGCCGATATCCTGCTGGAATGCGGCCGTGAGACGTCGGCACGAGTTCCATGGCGTCCGTGAATGGGAGGATGGTGATTGGCCCTTCGTGGGTACGCTCGACGAGTCTATGGGGTACAGTGCAAACGAGTTCATCGCCCTTGCGCGTCACTTTGCAGGGTTGGACGGTGTTTCCGAGGGTGGCAGAGCCAAAGTAGACGGGGTTGTCGTCGGCGTCGAAACAGGGTGGGTGGAGGTAACGACTTGGGTCTGGAAGGGGTTGGCTGTGATCGATGTGTACGCGGATCGCGTCGCCTCTGGATTCCTCGTCTGACATTGCGAACTAAGGGGAATGACACGGTGGAAGGAAGGTCAAGGAGCAGTTCTAAGCTTGAACTAGATTACTGGGTGTGTCATCCTGGTACTGCGAGCTACTTTGGAAGTTGAACGTTGAACTAGAACCATCTCTGGTCCAGAACAGTCTGGAGCCCATGATATGATAGTGGCGATGTCGTCCTATGCCCCACGGGCCATGAGGCACTGGGTTGTGGGTTATAACTTGATTATAACGTCAATTCCTGTGGATTCAGATCGATCAGCATGGCGCATGGTTATTAATCGCAAAATTCACTCGTGGTCGAACCTTCGAGTGCTCGTCAACCACATGTAAATCAGATACTGGCATTGATTTTACACCAAGGGCAAATATTGCTACCCGAGTGGCCATGACACGAGTCGTAATAGCCCAGAGTAAAGCGTGATTTAAAGTAGGTGAGCGACTTGATGCCATTAGTAACCTCGTGGCAGATACCACGCGACGCGACGCCAAGATGGATCGATAACGACCGACAGCCCGCTAGGAGCATCGCATGCACAAGCTCAGGTCCTCTGCATGCCGATTAATTGTAGATGTTTGGGCTAAAATGTTTAGTAAACCCTCCTGCGTTGGGCTCCCTCGACAATCCATCACTTTCCAGAGGTAGGTTGTCGATACCACCGTTTCCTTCTAGCATTGTGAGCATCAAAGTCGAGTCTAGGTCCGGTAATCAAGGCCCTCAAGGTGCGTTTTCTCGCCGCCGATTAGTCTGATTGTCGCCCCAGGAGAAGTCCTCGTCACCAGCCTGACCTTGTGTGAACAAAAGAAATAGGCAACGACTATTTTACACAAACGGCACATAAAATGAAGGCTGGCGTAAGAATCATGCGGTATGGTGCTGTCTAACTATACGGTCCACCTTCACTGCCTCATGACTTGCTAAGTCATCTTCATCGAGCATGGTGCTACCTATCGTGCAGGTGGGATTGTCAAATGATCACTCCGTTCCATCTGGGGAGTAAATTATATAACGCTTTTTGCCGTCTGATGGGTAATGTTGGTCAATCGGATACTAATTTGAGTATGAGTACGTACCCGAGGTGCGAAACTGATAAGAGGGCATGATACCAATACCAGAGAGTCAGAGGCAGTATGACTGCAATCAGGTGAATAAGCAACAGAGCAGACTGCGTCTGTGTGCCCCTGGAATGGACCTGCCACAGACCGACCAGTGGTTGGATTCCAAACCCTAATGACCATGTCATCAGAGCCAGAGACAATATGGTGGCCACTGCCGGGTGAATATCTACGCCGCACTTGAGTGCAAAATTCGAGGCCTGAAGACAGTGGGTTCGTAGTCAACGAAAGATCCGGCTCTGCAAGCCTGAGTAGCCCACCATTGATAACGGGCTTTATCGCCCTAAAATGACGCTCAGCACACACCCTAGGAAGTTATGAGGGAAGATGGGATACATACACGATTGGAACCACACTTTGAGCTGGATTTACCGTATCCATAATGCTAGAGGTAGAGGTGGGAGGCGAACAAG
This sequence comes from Xerocomellus intermedius, assembly GCA_038090955.1. Lineage (NCBI taxonomy): Eukaryota > Fungi > Basidiomycota > Agaricomycetes > Boletales > Boletaceae > Xerocomellus > Xerocomellus intermedius. Next base: position 66,362 of record JBBPNP010000061.1, read on the forward strand.
CCAACATGCGGTTGCCATGCGGTAGTATGGGCGCCAATTAGTCTCCCGTAGGCCGCCCCTTAGGTAGGGAGACAGTCATTCCCTTCTGGCGCCAATGGGCGGTGATGTAATTTGGAGACCAGACCGACGCGGTTTGTAAGGGTCCAATCATGTTGTCCTCACGCGTGGGGTGTCTACACTTGCCAAGACCTCGCACCACTCACGAAGTAACACATAACATACTTGATAGCAGTTACACACGGCGAATACGAGCAGTGCGACAAAGCCAACAAGGATATACTAGAACTAGGCACCGAGATGGATATAAAGAATCCGTTGATCGAATGGTACATGCACAGATTTCATCGTCTTGTTCAGCGCGAACGCTGCGCGGGTATGATCCAGACGACCGGACCCGTCCACCATATACTTATAAAACGTCGATGTGATCTTGTTCGTCGCACCATCGTCCACCGCCCACATCGTCCCGATCACAGAACGGAAGCCAGCAAACTGCATCGCCGACGCGAGATGGATCACCTCGTCCGGACTGTCTTCGTCTCCGACAGTCGTATGACATGCAGAGAGATACGCAAATTCGGGATTCTGTAAATCGCACCCGATGATCCGTTGGATTGTAAAGTGTCCGTCGTGCAGAGCGAACGCGGACTCAAATGGTTGTTTCTGATTTGGGAGACCATGACACGCAAGGTGGACCCATTCGTTCTTGCCAAGCTCTTCAACGACCCTAGAAGTGCAAGATTCCTCTCCGTCTATACGAGTGAATGTGGCGAGGCCATCGACGCGCTGACCGATGTTGTCCAGTTCCACGCCTACGGAGAGGAGTTCGTTCTCGCCTGCAGCATTGGCTTGACCGATGGCAAGAAAACGTTTCTCTTCAGTTGCAGAATTCAATGGATTGCGCCGTCTGGCACGAATGAGGGCGGTCAGGGTTGGGGTGTAGGACGAGATATAGAGATCAGGGAGATTCTTTTGGCCCTTCCTATACGGACCAGCAGCGTGCAAGGGCAGCACAGAGAACTCGGCGGTAGGACACCACCAAATATGTGATTGAGATGGATGGGTCGTCTGGAGACAATCGACAATAGGCGAAACGATCTGATCCCAAAGTTTGCGTAAGAAGAACGCGAGCTCTCTCGTCACGTCATCCCTCATTGCGCGCACAGTCAAGGTTTGGAGCTCCGCTGACAGGTCTCGAACATCTTTATGTGTGATCTGCAACGGAATATGAAGGGGATCTCGGTCGAGGAAGACGATGAGCGCGTCACAAGTATACTTGCTTGCATTGACGATGATGACGGGTCCCCCACTGGCTGCGCGTTGGAGATCCGAGAATAGGAAGGGAAGAAGGAAATGGGAGAGACTAGGTAGCTTGCGAACTTTGTCCACAACTTTCTGCATTTCGTAGTTAAGATGGCACAGCCGTTCATGCTGATCTGCACTAGAAGAATTGAGGGCATTGCGGATGAGCAAGGCCAGCCGCATGAACTCGTCTGCCAACGTCTTTCCTTCCGGGCCAGATCCTATGAGATCGTCAAGCGAGGAACGGAGGCGAGTACGCTGACTCCAGAAGACACCCCGGCCTTGTTCGAGAAGCTCAACTGCACGAGCAGGAGCACGTTTACGAAGACATGCTGAGAATGCGTCTACTGCCAGGGACGACGTGAGGTTTTTGAGGATGACAAGATGTTGGGGTAATGACGGCAGAGTGGCCAGATGTTGAATAAGTAGTCGAAGTGATGTTTCATATGCGAGAAGTATTGTAGGATGCTGCGAACCCTCAGCCGCATCAATCCATGCTCTAGCAGCAGAAAGATTAACGGAGGACACAATTTGGGACACATGCACGAGTTGAGCGTAGAGACTGAACAACTCCTCCTTATCATGTATCTGCTTCGACTGTGTGAACCGAGTGGAGAGATGAATTGCAAGGTTGTTTAGAGACGTTGACCGATCAGGATGTCCTTGCGGGCGAAGGTCAAGTGCTTCTCGGCCAAGGACAATGGCCTCATCGAGGTCTTCCATCGCCCCGAGCTGCTTGTACCGAGAAGAGAGATGAACAGCAAGGTTGTTCAAAGACATTGACCGATCAGGGTGTCCTTGCGGGCGAAGGTCAAGTGCTTCTCGGACGAGGACAATGGCCTCATCGAGGTCCTGCATCGCCCCGAGCTGCTTGTAACGAGAAAAGAGACAACTCGCAAGGTTGTTTAGAGAGGTTGACCGATCAGGATGTCTTTGCGTGCGAAGGTTGAGTGCTTCTCGGTTAAGGACAATGGCCTCATCGAGGTCCTCCATCGCCCCGAGCTGCTTGTACCGAGAGGAGAGATCAGCTGCGAGGTTGTTCAAAGATCTAGATCGAAGAGGGTGCCCTTGTGGGCGAAGGTATAGTGCTTCTCGGTCGAGGACAATGGCCTCATCGAGGTCTTGCATTGCCCCAAGCTGCTTGTACCGAGAGGAGAGATCAACTCCAAGGTTGTTCAAAGACATTGACCGGTCAGGGTGTCCTTGCGGGCGAAGGTCGAGCGCTTCTCGGTCGAGGACAATGGCCTCATCGAGGTCTTCCATCGCCCCGAGCCGCTCGTACCGAGAGGAGAGATCAGCTGCAAGGTTGCTCAAAGACATTGACCGACCAGGATGTTCTGGTGGACGAGGATGGAGTGCTTCTCGGTCGAGGACAATGGCTTCATCGAGGTCCCGCATCACCCCGAGCTGCTTGTACCGAGAGGAGACATGAACAGCAAGGTTGTTCAAGAACGTCGACCGATCAGGGTGTCCTTGCGGGCAAAGGTCAAGTGCTCCTCGGACGAGGACAATGGCCTCATCGAGGTCCTCCATCGCCCCGAGCTGCTTGAACCGAGAGGTGAGATCAACTGCAAGGTTGTTTAACGACGCTGACCGCTCAGGGTGTCCTTGTGGGCAAAGGCTGAGGGCTTCTCGGTCGAGGGCAATCGCCTCCTCAAGGTCCCGCGTCGCTCCAAGCTGGTCGTAACGATCATTGAGATGAATTGCAAGGCAAATCAGTGAGTCAGATCGTGTGGGGTGGCCGGGTGGGCAAAGTTCCAGTGCTTCACGATCAAGGTCGATCGCCTCGTCGATGTAACTAGTTCCTCCTCCTTGTTCAAATTTGGCAAAGAGAGATTCTGCCCGTGAAAGCAACTGTTCAACTGGTAGGTACATCATTTCACTGCTCTGCATAGCGACAGAAAAACACAAGTACCTTCCGAATCCATGGTGGCTCACCAAACTTTGATTCAACGCGATGGGGTGGGAAACGCTGTTGTGTGCGTGGGCAGGGCGAGGACCGAAAAGGCAATTGATGTTCTTTCACTCGACACTGCGCGGACCGATTTCCGTGTCGCCAGTTCGATTCTCGTCGCCTCCTGGGCGTCAGCTACCCTCCGGCTCGCCACCGTGATGGAACCCATACACTGTCGAGTACGCCTTACATTCGTGGATTCCGAGAGATGTTGCCTTGTCTACTCATGAAACGAGTCAAACAGTAGTTGGGGGCGCCGGAAAAGCGAATGTTGCAGCCTGCTTCACGGTACTAGGCATGGATGGCTCAGTCGGAGTAGCGGGAGGGCAGGGCCCTTCGGATTTGTTCGAATGTCCTACATAGGGTATCTTACTCCACACAGGACAAAAATTGACCAAAAAAGAAGCCATGGATGGAAAGCCTTGGACGATGCGAGTGCAGCGCGAACGAAGGCATGGTAGTGCTGTTTGTCCGCTGGGAGAGGACACATTGGTATCGTCCCCCATTCCCGAAAATTTTGGTATGAGATGCATCTCTCGATATTTTCTATGAATCAGCAGGCTTGTTGACCAACCTGCTCGGCCAGATGCCGAGTTACAACGTATGAAAGAGAATGGAAACATCGTGGTGGTGGATGACTTTGGGACGAATAAGAAAGCGCATCCTGGTAGACATCACGGACCGTTTGAACGAAACTAGGCGACTTGGTGACATCTTAACCTTGCGCGGGCACCACGTCGTTTCTGTTTAGGTCCGTCTCATTGTGGTTTCCGGGAGTGGACGTTTGAATGAGTTAGAACGTGTTCTCGCCAACATGTCACTCTGCGATCAGCCTGTGAAACACCACTTGATCCGCATCGTAGTTCTATCTCCTTGTTTACAATGCGGACTCGTTCAATTTTTCATCTTCGGTAGACATGAAGCAGTCGGGACCGGGCGTGGTACGCGATCACCGTCCCACCACCATGTGGGCCTCAGAAAGACTCGTCATCTAAGTTACTAGAGAACAACCTGAACAACCTTCTCCCAGCCCTGCTCCTGTTCCCTCCGAGACCCAATCAATTGCTGTGCCTCCCAAAAAGCCTACCCGTATCACGTTACCACAGAATCAACCAAGGATGGGTCTACAAGCCCGCGAAGGATCATAACACCGTCGACGGTAAATCAGACTGGATTGAAGGGAGGCGCGACCGGGAGCGCAGTTCTCGCGTACCTCATCTTCCGCTTGCTAGGATTCCCACTTCATTCACGCAAGAGAACACTGGTTAGCGCCTGCTTCTCGAGTTTCCGTCACGACACTTAATCTTGACATTTCCTAGGTCTGCCACTCGATCCTTGTCCCCTCTAGGAGCCAAGTTGTTGGTTTTGTCAGTCGTGGAATCACGTCCTTCAAATATCCTTGTATGATATTAGGAATATTAGGACACCGATGTGTATACATCGTATTAGTGCTGAACGCGTTTGTATGCAAGACGGGATGTGGTCCACTACCATCACTAAGCCATCCAGCCGCTCGCTGACTCCTTGGAACACTGTGGCCACAGCCCAATAGTCTGCAGCCAGAACTTTCAGCCGAACATAAGAGCAGACTCAGATGGAAAGAATGAGACACGGGAACGAGACTGCGCGTGTTCACATCCGGCTCAGTGAAACTCTGCGGCAGAGTCTGCGCCCAGAATGATGAAAACTTGGAGCAACCACTTTCAGTCCGAGTCCCTTGGCAGATCACAAGCCGAAAACGGCCCGGTGATGCAACAGAACTTTCGCGTCGATAATCTGTGCTAATCCTTGTGAGACGCGATTGGTAAATGGGTACTACCGAATTCTTGTCCAGGTTGAGTATTCCGCTATGTACTAGTCGGGATTAAACCATTGGTCCCGATTGTCGTCATAACTGGGTAAGTGCGTGAAAATTCATGCAAGTTCTGGGACGTGGTGATTTGTTCACAACCACAGCCCGTGAACTGGTTCCCTACTTTCGCTCTGAAACAAGGTATTCACGATGAGAATATTGTCAGTGGGTTCTCTTGTCCAGGCTTCCTCAACCCCGCGACGATGAAGAAGAAAGGATACGTAGGATTTCCTCCCTTCAAGCTTCCCATATTTTCCCTCTGGTTCGACCGCACGATAATTTAAGATGCCAATCGCCCAATCGTATCCTTCGATCTCGATGCCAGTGGACGATTGAACATGCACGGTTGTGAATGTAGGACCAGCGTGGCTCGGCTTGACGGTGAACTCGTAGTGTTCCTCGCCGCTCCCATTCACCTTGCGTTCTATATCCCCGATGGCGATCATTACGGTCAAAAACAAACCTTGGCGGGATAGCGTGAAAGAGGTGTCTCCGTGAACTCTTCCCGTCTCAGAGGGAAAACGTTCGACGTTGATGAGATGGTAGCACGCGGGCGACTGGGGAATTGCACTTGTCCGGCTGTGATGCGTGGACGGTGACCCTGCCCAGGCGAAGATACCCCACTCGTCACACCTGTGGATGATGACCTCCATCAATCGATGGAATGCCCAGGTTCCCTCCCCGTATGCGATTGCTAAGTTGACGTCAAAGATACCGATGAGGGAGTATGCGATATCTTCGGTACGCGTCGTTATCCTCTTGGACGCCCACGACATTCTCTCGCGGATGCGGTTCGTCCCAGGTTGGAAATGACGAAGATCGTGAATGGGGATGTTTGTGATCTTCGACACGCTCTCCATGAGCTCGTCATGATTCTTGTCGTCGTCCATATCAGTGAGTTCCTTCCAGTTCTCTCCATAAAATTTCATCCTCTTGGGCGCAAGAAGCTCCTGCAACGTCCACCCTCGCATGAACCACACGTCTTTCTCCAATTCTTCAAACGAGATGCTCGTCGCCTCAGAAAGGTGTACGATGCAAATGTGTGCAAGGCGATACCAACGAAACATCGACCTGATTGCTTCGTCGAGCTCTGCACTGCTGGTTTTATCGATACAACAAGTATCGGACCAAGCAAGCTTGCATCCGAACTGAGCGGCTCTCTCGCAAAAATTGATCAACTTGTTATAGCCTCTGGTGAACGGACGGCGGGAGTCCACGGCACGGAACGAGGGCTCTCCTTCCTGGAACCACCGATGAGAGAATATGGCGAATCTAAGAAGTTTCCCAAGTCTGTCTTTGATCTCAGCCTTGGACATGCTCGGATTTTTGTCGAGGCGAAGAATACCGCCCAGCTCAGACTCGAAGATCGAGGGAAGCTGAGAGGCGGACACAACCTCGATTTCGAGGTCTTCAGAACTCTTCCCCCCCGTTTTAACAAGAAGCAGGTGCCGGGGTAAGTGGTTATAGACGAATTCATCGAAGATCGCCTTGAGACAGTTCGGTCACTGTCTGTAATTCCATATAATGATTGGCACTGGACTCACCCGTCTCTCAGGCGGGATTGGGTCTACCGATCGCGAGGAGCTTTGCATGCTCGTAGAGCAGAGTGCTCGTGCAGCAGGTTGCAGGAGAGAAGAGGTTACAGCACAGCAACCACACGTGCCAGCACTGCCAGGATGTGGCGTGTTCTCTTATTATCGCTTCAATATTAGATAAACGCTCGGCGCTACATGAGAGCGTCCATGCCATCAACGAAAAGGGACATGTGACAAGAAGCGATGACCAGGCAGCTATCGCACTTCACTCAAGTCCGACGCCGTCAAGTCTGTCGTCTTCTCGCAAAACGGGGTGGGAACAATTGGTAGACTGCAGACAAAGTTGGTAAAATGCCAACGATGGGTGCACTATGAGAAGTTCTAGAATGTCACTGTCGTTGTTTCATAAATGTAAAAATATGCCCGTCGTCGAAACGCCTAAACGTACCATATCCCAATGACGACGGAGAAACGGGGTGCGTGCCAAGTTCTGCCAACAGCTTTGCAACCGGCGTGCATTTGGTGGGGCCCCACAAGAACAAGTAGTAACCGAACATCGAACACACACCAACCCATAAATCACCTGGCTGGAGTGCAATCAAATAGCAATCAAATGAAAACAATCCCCGAAATAACAAACATTGGTATAGAAGATACTGACATGAATATGAGCCTACCATTGGTTCTTGGTATGCCTACCATCAAACTCCCATTCCTCACTGGCGGATGCCCGAGCGTATCGAGAAACCTTGTGATCCCAATAGGATAATTCCGAGATCGATGTGAAGCGCAAAGAATGACAAGAGGAACTAGGGAAAGGAGATGTAAGCTCATTCGAAAGCGAACCCCGAGTCTTTCAATATCACTTGCTCGTAGGCCGTGATGAATGCAATTGAAGGCAGAACCCTGAACAATATTCGTGTGATAATAAAGAGATCTTCTTCGAGGTTCGGTGGATTCAGGAGCATCCGCTTGCAAAACTGCTGACATCAGCGAGGGAACCACTAGCAGCACCCCCTAGTATTGTTGACGGGCGAAAGAGTAACCAACAGCCCGCGAGTATGGCGATGCAGGACCCTTCGCAGAAAGCTTCCAGAGCCTGATAAAACAAATCACAAGTAAGCTGATTGCGACGCACGTGTGGTGTCCATGCAGAATTGGGGTGAGAAAGATTGAAACTACTTTGTGCGACCGCCTCGACCACGTTTTGCATGCCAGTCAGGACCAATGTGAAGTCGTGATCCAAAAGCACCGCGGATCCGGGGGTGGAAGTATCCGATCGCCGAGCTAGCGTGAGAGTGCCATACAAACAGAAAGCCAGGTTGATAAGGGCACAGAGACCCCAGTCAAGCCAGGCGAGCCAATCCCAATTCGACAGATAGAACACGTGCATGGTGAACGTGATGATAATCTCGCTGAGCGTCAGCAGTCACATGAGGCCGTACGGATCGACCTGCGTGCTGTATCCATTCTCGATGACACCTTAAGGAGCCTCGTCCAGATCTGTCACTGCGACACAGGGCGCGTCGATGGCTTTCGGGAACGGGATTTCCGCATGGAGTTCGTACCGCCACACATCCCTGCTGTGTTCCAGAATCAACCTAGCCAGACGTCCCGATTCCTGATGCTCAACATCGGGTGGACGAGAACAGGTCCTGGCTGCCTTCTTCTCCAGATGGACTGAACAAGCAACCAATAATCAAGGACGAGCGGTGCGAAGTGCTTGGGTTTGCGAGCGAGGGCAAAAAGTCTCAAGGCGAAAGCTACCAGGTCTATATGCAAATGATGCTTTCCAGATAATGGACCTAGGACCGCGATTGTGATTCGAAGCTTCCATTTTATATCATCGAAACTCTGCCTGTCTCGTTGTACCTCTATGGAGCGCTCAGTCACTAAGCAAGCGAACACGGAGATAATAATCACCTGAGGATTCGGAAACGGTGTCCCCTGAACCAAGCAGAGTCTGATATGTGTGTCAATGAACCAGAAACGCGGCAGAGTATATCCCGAGGAACTGGTCTTACGATGGCCCGATGAGTTGTAAAGTATTGCTTGAGAGCGGATAGGCGTCGTGTGGGCAAGAAACTATGCAATTTCATTAGCTCGATAATGAAAGCCAAGGAGTCCTCACCGGCAACGAAGTGGTTGTACGAAGCAATGACAAGAGGAAGGTTGGGATGGAGAACAAAAATCAATGGGGCTTCAACCTGTCTAGAGTAATTAATAGGGATGTGAAGTGGGGGTCGATGCCTTTCGCAAACGACGTTCCCGCACGGTCAAGTTGTACCGACAGATCAAGCCAGGTTACCGCTCCAACTTGTATACGCGATGTGATCCAGATGGACTGAAAATGCAAAAAGTAGTCAACAGGCATTTGCATCATGACATGATGAGAGGCGATGCCACTTTCGAAAACGTTTCGCGTAGTTCGGCAACTACCGATGGAGTCTTGACACACATTTTGAGCTCAATCAGGCACTGAGGCAGGGCAACCACTAGCCATGCGAGTATCCCATCTTCTTGTCCTTGCCTTCCCGCTCCTCGTGCTAGCGTCCTTCGGGAACCAGGAAATATTAGCACCTCCATCCATGGCACAAGAACCTCTCCAGGACTCGGTATTCGTCCCAATAACGACCACGAAACCGAACCTTAATGATCTGCTCACCATCGAATCGTCGGCAAGCATCTACTTTTCTTACGCGCGAGAGACGGAGTTCTCGAAGGAACTCAGTGTTGCCGACAACCAATTGACGTTGCTCGTCCCAACGAACAAGGCTGTCATGGCTCTCACACGGAAACCGTACGCATGTTTCTTCTCAGGTTTGCACAAGTGGCAACATTAACATCAACCTCGTAAATGCCGGATGATCTGCATACCGATCGTAGACATCAAGGACCTGCCCCTGTTGAGTCTGAGACTGAAATGTCGGAGCAGCAATACGACGAACAGTCGAGGCGGAACGTCGAGCGTTGGGTTGCGGCACACGTCATTCCTGTGAGCCCCGGCTTGTGAAGTATGTGCGCACTTACTCATACAAGTCCAGTTCCGTATCTCGTTAGCCGATGCCCCAGTGACGTATACTACCTTGTTGGACGACAAGTCCGTCACGTTTACGCCTGTCTCGGGCGGGAAGAACTCGCCTGATTGGTCAAGGGTCACCCTTGAAGATGGTGTACATATCGTTGAGATGAAAGAAGTAAGGGTTTGTCTGCATTGTGGTTGACAAACTAACATCATCACAGGGGGAAAACGGCGTAATATACATGATTGATGGTACCATCAAGCTTAGCTGAGCACACCGTGCAAACAGATCGGATCGCGTAGGATAGCCAAATGTAATGTAACAGCACGACGGTTAAGAATTCACAAATGAACTCCGGTTGCATCGGGGATGCCTATGTCAAGGGCTATTCCGACTCTTGAGCCAATCCAGTGAAGAGTGATAACAGGATGGTCCGCAAAGCTCATACTAACATTTGACCCACGGCTTCCGCTACGACGGAGCAGCGTTGGTGTCGACCGTCTCGCACTTGGGTTGACCAGCAACCCTAGTGGGTCGATATCGCAAGTCCGCACTGCACGTGTGTCCACTAGCACATCGTCCGATGAGGTACTAACTCGGAGGCCCATGGACGAACCAATGACCACCACTGGCCCGGGGCCGCTCAGCATCAGCTGAGGTTCATGCAAGCACTACCACTTGGAAATAGCCCAACCTCCAGAATGTTTGCATAACACGTATACGCGAGAGGTCCCTATTATACCCACCCGTCTTGAGATTCAGACTCGAGTTGGAACTTATATCGTTACAACACTGGCAAGTATACACGTAAGAAGCTTGCTGGCCCGCATCAGGTAAGCATTGCTGCCACGCCGATACCACTGCCTTATTCTTATTCTTGATGCCATGTCCCGACCTAATGTCCTCTGTGGTTCGCACCAGAGCCTGAGCGCTGAGCGTCTATTTAATGTTATCACCGCGGCGTCGTGGGATCAACCCTTCTAATACTTCCTCTCCGTGCACCATTTGCCTCAGTGACTCATGACTCAAAATCTCCTCGATTCAGACGATACCACTGCCGAATCCCCAGGTGACGATCTTCTTCATCCTCACTAGTTTGTGATTGAGCGGTCGACAGACGTACCACAGGAACCATCTCGGCGGCATCGTCTCTATGAAAACTTGAGAGCCTTCTTCTCAAGATTTCTCGCACTTGCCAGCAAACCACGGCGCTTTGCACCTCTCGTCGTCGACTACTGGTTACTTCTTCAGTCCACCTGGAGTGGAAGGCAACTGGGACCTGATGTTGTCTACCCGATGCTGAGCATCAGGAAGCGGCAGTCAGGGCGTCTAGCGAGATTGATCCTGGAACACTCCAGGGCTGTGCGCCAGTACAAACTGCGTGCGGCAATGCCGTTCCCGCAAGGCATCGACCCCCCCTGTGTCGCAGTGATAGATTTGGACGAAGTCCCTCACCACGTCGTCGAGAACGGATACGGCACGCAGGTCGATCTTTATGGCCTCATGTGCCTGTTGATGCTCTTCGAGACCCTGATCACATTCACTTTGCATGTGTTTTACCTGTTTGACTGGGGATGGGTCACATGGCTTAACTGGGTTTACTGTGTCGTTGTCAACCTGATTTTCTGCTTCTATGCTGTGTGTCGTGGAGACGGCACCCTTACGCTTGCTCGGCGATCGGACACTTCCACTCCAGGATGCGCGGTGCTCCTGGACCAAGACTTCATTGTGCTCCTGGACGGGAGCCAAAGCGTTGTCGAGGCGATTGCAGAGAGCGGGTTCAACCTCTCTCACCCCAATTCTGTGTGGAGACTTCACCTAAGAGGAGAGGATGATGATCAAGAATCGTCCCATGACTTACTCGAAGCTTTATGCGAAGCGGCTTGCCTCATTATACTCGCGTCGTGCTGGTTGCTATTCCGGCCGTCGACAACACTAGGGGGAATAGTACCGATGGTAGTTATCGCCTTCATTGGAGGTCTCTTACAAAGGTCCCCTCCAGATCACTTCACCGACCTCCAAGAAGCATGGTTTGTGGCCAAAGGACTCTTTGCCCGTAGTTTACCCCCCGCAATGTTTCTCATGATATACGAACAGGCCAGGATAGAGAGTTCCTTTTTCGCCTTTGACTGGCAGAGGGACTTGCATTTTCTCGCCATCTTCCTGATCGTCCTCTTCTCGGCCGGGTATAGGGCTCGAAACTATCCCATCCGGTCCGTAAAGTTTCTCGATGCCCTCGGACATCCACGCGTCAGGAAATGGGAATTCGATTCGCTTGCCGCCGCAGCGACATTCCAATGCCTCGTTCTTTGTCGCGGCATCCCCCGTCCTATCAGGAGCATCGATGTTCCTACCCTGTTAGATATGCTTGTTCCGGATCAAAGGGACGTCTGGAAGGCCTGGAAGGAGAGAGTAGCCGATCGCATTGTGCACGAGACGAACATTTCGTACGCACCGACCGTACCGACGTTTGGTGACGAACGTCAGCAGCAGCTCAAGGACCTCCTGGATCAAGCTCAGTTGGGGGATTATGCGTATAGACGTTTCTACGTTTGGCCCCGTGTACCGCGAATTCGCATCAGACGGAGTCCTGCTGGCGATGTCCCGTTGCCGATTTCTAGTGTTATTTAGCCTGCGATGTCTCCGATTTTTCCTTCCTTCTTTTCCTTTCACTTTGTTTACCGATCGCTCTTGCTTCTTAGGCAGGCACTTGGCGGTATTAGTTGTTATGGACATTTCGCTTCTTATTCCTACCTTTCTGTGTGGAGCCCAAGCGACTCGTTTTGGGACCGCTATAGTATCATAGCGGGTCGTCAAGTATCTTTAGATCCTGTAGAATGCGAAATCGGATCCAAGATGGCTGTGGCACCGAGCTTGGCGTGGGGATCGCAGTGACCAAAGTAAAACACCGGCACCATCAATCTGAAGAACCCACAAATGTGATCGGAGTGTAGAAATACTCAGTAGTATGTCACTGAAGTATCGGAGGCCCACAGATGCTGACCACCACTGGGCAGCTCAGCCCGAGGCTCACCGAAGTGCATAGCCTCATCTCCGAGTCCGTATACTGCGAGAGATTTCTCCTAATACCTGATACCATCTTGAGACTCGAGTTGTAATTTATATCAAGACAACACTGGGTCCCAGACTAGGCGATGACCCCACGCCTTAGGTTAGCTGGTCGCTTGATGCCGTTGTGCCTCTCTAAAGAAAACAACTTGGCAAGTATACTAAGTACCCATCCAGTGGCATCAGGTAAGCATTGCGACCATGATATGTACCACTTCTGTATTTTTGATGGCCCTCAATGATGCCGACCTCGACACCCGCGCCAGTGGCATGAGCCCTGAGCGTCTATTTAAATAACGTTAGGCGATAATGTTATCGCCCCTGGCGGTACTTCCTCTCACTGTGCACCATTTGCCTTGATTCATGTCTCAAAATCTCCCCGGTTCATATGATACTGCTTCCGAATCCCCAGGTGACGATCATTTTTATCTTTGTTTAGTTTGTGATTGAGCGGTCGACAGACGTACCACGGCAACTATCCCAGCGGCATCCTCTCCATGAAAACTTGATAGCCTTCTTCTCCAGATTTCTTGCACTTGCACGCGAACCACGGCACTTCGCACCTCTTGTCGTCGATTACTGGTTGCTTCTTCAGTCCGCCTGGAGCAGAAGGCAACTCGGACCTGATGTTGTCTACCCGATGTTGAGCATCAGGAAGCGTCAGTCAGAGCGTCTAGCGAAATTGATCCTGGAACACAGTAGGGATGACTCGGATGGATCGTTATACGAACTCCGTGCCACAAAGAAGTTCCCGAAAGGCATCGACCCCCCTTGTGTCGCAATGATAGCTTTGGACGAAGAGGTTGAGAACGGATACAGCACACAGGTTGATCTTCATGGCCTGACGAGCATGCTGATACTCTTCGAGATGATCGTCACATTCATTACACACGTGTTTTTTTTGTGGGACCGGGGATGGATGACTTGGCTTAACTGGGTTTATGGTGCCATTTTCAATCTCGCTTTCTGCTTGTATGCTGGATTTCGTGGAGACGGCACTCTTACGCTTGCTCGGCGATCGGTCACTTCCACTGCAGGATGCGCGGTGTTTCTGGATCAAGACTTCACTGTGGTCCTGAACGGGAGTCAAAGCGTTGTCGAGGCGATCGCAGAGAGTAGCTTCAACCTCTCTCACCCCAACTCTGTGTGGAGACGTCGCCTAGGTGGAGAGGATGATGGTCGAGATTCGTCCCATAACTTACTAGAAGCTTTATGCGAAGGAGCCTTGCTCAGCGTGTTTTCGTTGTGCTGGTTGCTGTTTCGCCCGTCGTCAGCACTAGGGGGCCTGGTACCGATGGTAGCTGTCGCCGCCATTGGACTCCTTTTAGAAAGGACCCCTCCAGAAGACCTCAGCGACCTCGAAGAAATATGGTTTGTCGCCAAAGGAGTCATTTACCGTGGTTTCCCCGTATTACTTGTCATGGCATACGAACAGGCCAGGACGGAGAGGTCATTTTGGGCCTTTAGCTGGTACAGGGGATTACATGCTCTCTCTATTCTCCTGATCCTCCTCGGCTCGGCCGGGTATACGGCTCGAAACTATCCCATCCGGACCGCAAGGGTTCTCGATGCCCTCGGACACCCACGCGTCAGGAAATGGGAATTCGATTCGCTTGCCGCCGCAGCGACATTCCAATGCCTCGTTCTTTGTCGCGGCATCCCCCGTCCTATCAGGAGCATCGATGTTCCTGCCTTGTTGGATATGCTTGTTCCGGATCAAAGGGACGTCTGGAAGGCCTGGAAGGAGAGAGTAGCCGATCGCATCGTGCACGAGACAGACATTTTGTACGCACCGACCATACCGACGTTTGGTGATGAACGTCAGTGGCTACTCAAGGACCTCCTGGATCAAGCTCAGTTGGGGGATGATGCGTATACGCGTTTCTATGTTTGGCCCCATGTACCGCGAACCCCCAACAGACGGAAGCCTGTTGGCGATGCCCCCTTGCCGATTTCCATTGTTGCTTAGCTTGCGATGCCTCCAACTCTCTCTTCTTTTCGTTTCACTTTGTTTACCGGTCGCGCTGGCTTCGTTCCATTGCGCACGGGATACTGTTGTATACATACCAAGTACTTGGCGGTATTGATTGTGATGGACATTTCGCTTCTTATTCCTGCCTTTCCGTGGGATTCCCAGCGACTCGCTTTGACACCCGCTAGCATACGAAACCGGATGCAAGATGGCTGTTGTGCACAGTTTGGCGTGACGGCGGGAATCTCAGAGACTAAAGTAATCTAAACAGTTTTCAAGATCAACCTGAAGAACTCATGCTGTCTCCAAATAGCCACGAGGAGGCTGCGCCAATAGTCTCCCTAGGCCAGACCTAAAACTTCGGGATCACGACCACGAGCTTTAAAGGCGTGAAAACAAAGCTTCAGTGAAAGGTACGTTTCACCGTGCTGAGCTGCGCGTCAAGGTACAACGAGGCTGAGGGATACACGTCGATGGAGTAATTGTATTCAGAGGTAAAAAATCCTAACGACAAACGTTTATATGCGACTCTACCGATCAACCTCACTAGAGTCGGGGGAACCTCATGAGCACACCTCGACAGATGCATAAAAACCAATCACTCACCCAAATACGAGATCCATCGTACCAATGATGGCCACAGCATCTGCGAGCATGTGCTAAAAATAAAGGGACGGCGGTCAGTTGGGTATTCAGGGAGATAATATAATGTACGTATGCTTACGTCTGAAAGAAAAAGAAATGGTTTTGTTAGCTTTCTTTGGTTGTAGAGAGGATATCGAGCGTGACTCACGTCTCATCATGAAGTCTGCGCCTGCCAAATGAGCGAACCCGGGGGCACGGATTTTACATCTGTACGGCCGGTTTGTGCCATCCCTGCACGATCCAAGGTGTTGGTCTTATCGATGACGGGATGACGGAAGGTGAAAACGCACGATACAAGGTAGACTCCCATCTCACCCTTGGGTGCTTCGATAGCGCTGTAGGTCTCGCCTGGAGGTACAGAGTAACCCTCACTGAAGAGCTATCGGGTCTGTATGTTAGTGACATGTATTGTAGGGAAAGGTGAAACATGCTTTGAAGTGGTGGATGAGGGCCTCCATGCTTTCCTTCATGGAAGCACGGGGAGGAGGAACGAGTTTGTTGTCGTCGACTTTGACAACACCAGTGGGCATCTTGTTCAAGCACTACAATATATTGTATCGTACATTGTTCAGGAACAGAAGTGGACGGGAGCCACAAAGACACGCACCTGGTGAATGATGCGCAAACTCTCACGGAATTCTTGAACTCTGCAAAGATACCGGTCGTAGCAGTCACCATTCTTGCCGACAGGGACGTCAAACTCGACCTAAAAGGGGGGGGGGGTCAAGTAATGTACCAACAGAGTACGAGCGCAGTGCCATCAACATACCTCGTCATACTTGTCGTACGGTTGTATTTTCCTGAGATCCCAAGGAATACCGCTTCCACGCAACATGACACCGGTGAAGCTGTAATCTAATGCTTCTTTGGCAGTTACGACACCAATACCGATGGTACGCTCTTTCCATATCCTGTTACCAGTCACGACTTCCTCGATCTCGTCCACACGTGAACTGAATTGAGTTGCCCATTTATGAATGTCTTCGAGGAGGCCATGAGGGAGGTCGAAGGCGACACCACCTGGACGGACGTAAGCTGCGTGGAGACGAGCACCGGAGACGCGCTCGTAAAACTCCATGAGTTTTTCACGTTCCTCGAAACCCCAGAGGAAAGGTGTGAGAGCACCAACATCCATAGCATGTGAGAGGACCGCCATCAAATCTGAACAGATACCTCGTCACCGATGCTCAAGACGGGAGGATACTACGCACGACTAAGAATGCGGGTGATTTCACCAAACATGGTCCGAATCCATTTAGCACGTTCGGGCACTTCGATGTTGAGAAGTTTCTCCACGGCAAGGGTGTAGCAGAGCTCGTTGGTCACTGCAGAGAACCGATCAATTCTTGGCTGTAATGTCATGAGTATGAACGACACGAACTCATGGAGACGTAGTCGAGACGATCAAAGTAAGGGAGGGCTTGTGTGTAGGTTTTGTATTCGATGAGTTTTTCGGTACCACGGTGGAGGAGACCGACGTGCTGCGAATGGGTATCAGACGGATATACGGTTCGTCATGCACGGAAACGCACAGGGTCAGCCCGGAGGATTTCCTCTCCGTTGAGCTCCAAAATCATGCGAAGCACACCATGGGCAGCGGGGTGTTGAGGACTGTGGTGCAGTCTAAACAAGCTGTCCTCGAGAGGGCCGTAAACACTCACCCAAAGTTGACTATAGGCACCCATATTCACATGAACAAGAAGACAAAAAATCACGAAAACGCACCAGTAAAATGTCGCAACTTTGTATCCGCACGCGTGCCGGTCTCTGCGAGTATTTCCGCTGCAGACATGCCGTGCAGGTCCTCGACGGTGTGGGTGTCGAAGGGATTCTTCGTGACCTCGGGCTTCCATCGCGCCGGAGACGTGGAAAAGGAGCGAATAACGGTGCGCTTTGACAGGACGAGGTGCCGGCGTAGCAATGCGCTGGCCATCGTCGTGGTCGTTGGCAGTCTAAGGTGCGGTGTAAACCGGCAGTGGCGGTGACGCGGTGAGCGGGAAGACCTCCCATCGAGGGGTCGACTCGGCTCGCCCTCGTACCACGCTCATCATGCTGTCAACGCTCGGGCTCTTACTTGTTCTTTCTAGCTCAGTCCTCGCAGAAGAAAAGCCCTGCACGGTGCACGACAGTGCCAACAATTACTACGATCTGAACCCTCTCAGAACCAGGTGCGTCGCGCGTCTGAATCGTATTGCGCTCGCTTAGCGTTTCTCAGCAAAGACCACCAATTTCAAACCGATGGTGGACACTCGGTGTACCTCAACGTATGTGGCGCCGTACACACCGACCCTTGGAACACTGGGCTCGATGAGAGCCAAGTCGATATTGCCGGGCTCGTGAGAAGGGATCACGGGGACTTTGCCATTGGGTAAGCTCGATCCCCAGTTCGTTGTATAGCGTTGGAAATGAACGTTTGACTGGTCAGGCTCGTGAATACGACGCTGGAGATCAAAGACGGCGGTTTGCTGCTCCGCCAATCACAGGGATCTCCGTGTACTGGAATGGACGACGAACGAGGCAGTTCTACCATCCTCTTCATATGCGACACGTCCGTTTATTCTGCAGGTTCGATCTGGATGTTAGACACTTTGTTTGGAAGCTCATGTATCATGTGATAGGGAAACCTGTACTTCTCGATCAGTGGCCTGCCGAGGACGAGAGGGCTTGCCATTACGAATTCGAATGGCGGACACATGTGAGACATCCTAGTCCCCTTGACAAACCTGTGGCTAACGTCCCTTGTAGTACGCATGTCCGACCGGGGAACGTGGCTTCTTCGGAGGATTGATTGTCTTCTTGACTATCTCGTATGTTTGATCCTCGCCCGCCGTGCTGATACTTATGCTGTTCAAATCAGAGTCATGATCCTGCTGATGGGATTCATCGTCATCAGTACCGTTTACAACCGCTTCGTACTCCGCCAGACAGGTTTCGACCAGCTGCCCAAGTTTACCATCGCACACGCACGTGAAATCTGGGATGTCTGCTCAGAGTTCATCCGCGCTTTGGTAGATTATCTCGCCGTCGCTTGGAATACCCGGACGAGAGGCTTTAGGAGCGTAAACCCGGCCTCACATCATTGGACGTCGAGAGATGAGGAGGAAGCATTAAGAGCTTCTGATCCTCTTGAGATGGATCCAGAGGATGTCCGTGGTGCAGTAGGGGGTCAGGATGGGGACCCTGGAGTGCTTCGTTTGTAGGATCTACATCGTATATCGCTTTCAGTTTGACTATGCACCCTATACGCTCAATTACTACCTTCTAAATCTGGAATCGACGGTGTCTGCCGAGCCACATCATTTTCCTCCTGTTAGCATCCTCAGTCTCATCATGACCAGGGACCTCAAATCATCAAAAGGACCGCGCAAGGTCCATTCATTCTCAAAGAAATACCCAGATCGAGTACGCAGGAAAGCGCAAGGCAAAGGCAAAGCGCGTGCCATCGACGACGTATACGAATATGCCCCGTCCAAAGTCCGTCGCGCAAAAGTGGCGCTTTCTCTGGACCGTCACGAGATCGAAGGACGACGATATGGTCCAGACGATGACATTGACATCGGTGGGTTGGGTCACGAAGCGATGGAGAAGCTACGTGCCAGGTTGATGCGAGACGACGAGGACGAGGGTGGGGACGGGCGAGTGGACAGTGAGGACGACGAGGATATCGATAGTGAGGATGCGTTTGAGGAGAGCGATAGGGACAAGTTTGCAGGTTCGGGGTTCATGTGCAAGGTGCGTATACAATGTCGTGTTCTCGACGTGTCCATACAGCGTTGACGGTGGGTCTCGTTTAGGGTGCTAAAACAGGTGCTACGCGCAGAAATACGGCTTCGAACAGCAAACGACGTGTAGTCAAGGAGGTCGATCTCAACGAAGACTCTGATGCTCAGTTAGGGGATTCTCGATCAGTCTCGGAAAGCGAGGACGAGGATGATGAGATGGACGAGGAAAGTGCAGGCGAATTCTTTGATGTCCTCGATGTCTTCGATGGACATGCAGATGTGGAGAACGACGACGACCCGCCTCCCAAGGTTGACAAGAAGCTACAAGACAGACAGATAAGGGCTACGGAAGTGGAGGATGAAGAAGAGTGGGGGGGAGCGCAAGACGCAGATGTAGATATGAGTGGAGATGAGCTCGAGGATGAAGGTAGAGACGAGGACCAAGAAGACGAAGAAAGAGACAGTGCAGTCGACGAAGACGACGAACTACGCATATCTGTTTCCGACTCTGAGGACTCCTCGCCCGAAGCGCTCGCCGACCTCGAAACCTTCCTCTCAAACCTCGACCCCGCCGCATCCCAGAAACGCAAACCAGACGAGGCTGCAGAACCCGGTCCGAAAAAACGTCGACGTGTCGCCGACCGCACCGAAGCTGGGGAAGAGCGCGAGTTTGGGGTTCGAGGTACATACATACATCGATACCATCTCTCCGATATTCTGATTTCTGCACAGGCTCGAGTACTCTCAAGCTGGACGACCTTCTTGCCCCACTCGCTTCTTCTTCTTCCCTCGCTGCCCTCAAGAAATCGACGAGACCTCTCACGTCGTCCAGCTCGAAAACGAAAACACTCTCCGCGCCACTACCTCAGCGAGCACAAGAACGTCTCGACCGAGAAGCTGCATATGAACAAACGAAAGAAGAGGTAGACAAGTGGTCGGCCACAATGAAACGCATCAAAGAGGTACGTGTCACTAATTCACCACTCACACCACAGGGAGAACGCCTATCTGACCTCCATCCTAGGCAGAACACCTCAATTTTCCCCTCCAAGCCGAAAAACCGAGTCGCGTCTCCAACCTCGAACTTGCAGCCAAATTCACAGTAAGCCATTTACAACCCCCTCCTCCCAAAAAAGTGATCTTCACACTACCTCCCTCTCTAGCCGTCCAACGAGCTCGAATCTGCCGTCGACAAGCTCCTCAAATCGGCACAGCTACGTGACGAAGACATCGCGCACACGGAAGCACTCAAAATGGCCCACCTCAGCGTGGAAGAAGTCGCCGCGCGTCGCGCCGAACTTCGAATGATGCGCGAGCTGGCGTTTCGGGCGGATAAAAAAGCAAAACGGGTTGCCAAGATCAAGAGCAAGACGTACAGACGGATACGGAAGAAGCAGCGTGAGCGGCTGGACGGTGCGGATGAGGGTGAGGGTGCGGTCGGGGATGGGGATGGGGATGGGGAGGATGACGAGGAGCGGTTGAAGGCAGAGGTGCAGCGGGCGAGGGAACGTGCGACGCTCCGACATAAGAATACGGGCAAGTGGGCCAAGGCGATGAAAGGCCGCGAAGGGCTCGATCAGGATCAGCGGCAAGCCATTGGTGACATGCTCGAGCGCGGCGAGAAGCTGCGGCGGCGGATACATGGGGAGAACAGCGACGACGACGGAAGCGAGGACAGCGAGAGCGATGAGGAGGAACAGGACGAAGAAGGGATCAAGCGTAGTGCTTTCGAAGAGCTGGCCGTGCTGCGCGCGGGGCATGATGCGAGTCTCCCGGACCTCAAGAGCAAGAGCGTGTTCAATATGAAGTTCATGCGCGATGCCGCTGCGAGACAGTCTCGAGAAGCGGACGCCCAAGCCGAGGAACTTCAAAAGGAAATGGGGTTCGTGATAGACGGGGAAGAAGACGACGACGGGACCGACGTCATCGCAGCTGTTCCTCCAACAGACGCGATCATGGTGCAACGCACGGGCGGGCGACTCTCGTTTCGACCTGGAACGATGCCTGGCGCTCTCAGGCCGCTAGGTTCCTTGGCCTCGGATACATCTAGCGTCACCCTGCAGTCCGCTGACTTTTTACAAGACATGTTTGCTCCCGAACAGACACCTACTCCAAGTATATCCGCATCTGTGCCTACCCCTACCTCTATACCCAACCCATGGCTCGTACCTACTACAGCGTCTTCCGGGCCCTCCCGGAAGCGAAACGAAGTGCGCGTGCACAAGGACGCTGACGCGTTGACCAAGTCTTCGAACAAGCTCAAAAAACAAACCGGGAAGCATGCGGACGAGAGAGAACGCGCAAGGGACGACGCGGTGCTCGAAATCGATGCAAACGACGTACTTGCGATTCCAGAGCCCCCTGCGCCGAGCGTGTCGGGCAAGAAAAACAAGGCAAAAGCTAGACAAGGCGTTGCAAAGGCGTCTGCCGGTCCATCGAGCACTACACAGGACGAGCGCGCTGATGACTCGGACGTCCCGAGCGAGGTCGAGGAGCAGGAACGCGCGGCAGAGGGAAAGCACGCTGGCAAGGGCGTCCAGGCATTCCAGCAACGCGACCTGGTTGCGCTCGCCTTTGCGGGCGACAATGTGGTACAAGTACGTGATTCCCGCTCTCCATCGCTCCACCCTTCCGAGTACTCACGCGACGTAATGCATGGGGTAGGCCTTTGAAGAAGCCAAACGACAAGAAACAGAAGCCGACGCCCCTCACGAAGTGGACACCACTCTCCCGGGCTGGGTACGTCTCCCTATCCCACACCTCACGACTCACGTCTCACGTTCCCCGTCTTATCCCGCACGCCATCTCACGTCTTACGTCGCCCGTACATCCCCATCCCCATAGGGCGCCTGGGGCGGCACCGGTACCAAAAAGCTACCCCCGAAACCCCACCTGATCAAATCCATCCCGGGAATCGCCCCCAAGACCCGCGCAGACCATTCGAAACCCCACCTTATCATCTCTGAAAAACGGGACAAGAAGGCCGCCAAATACCTCGTGCGCGAGCTACCGTATCCGTACACGAGTCACGCCCAGTTTGAGCGACGAATGGACGCGCCGTTGGGCACCGAGTGGAATACGCGTGTAGGGTTCCAGCGAGGAACGTTGCCACGTGTCGTCAAAAAGGTGCGTTGTGTTGTGATCCTGAAAGGTCCGGGGGTGGCTTTGCTATTGCGTTACGTCGTCTCGCTTTTTGTTCTCCGGGTCGGGGTTCCGGTGGGCTGGCGCTGACCGATTACTCTTCCTAGATGGGCGCCGTGATCGATCCGCTAGAAAAGCTGTTCTAAGTATCGGACTTTCCCAGTCTGGGGGGTTGATCTATATCCGAACGACCCGGATGCTATTGTATCTTTGCGGGGCGTACAGTATATACCAAACACGCTCATTCTATGAGCGTTTGATGAACAACGTCCGCGGTTGGATTTGGTCGAAACAGCTATACATCGCCACCCGGCATACATGAAAAAGCCCAAGATAAGCCTCGGTGATTAAGCCTCGATACATAAAATACTATTCATACGAGCGCACAGGCTGTGTGAGTTCCGGGGAGAATGCGAACACGACATGGCATGACAATGAAATGGGAAATGAACATCGAGAAAAAAAAAGGAAACACAGCTCCAAGTGGTGGGCGCAAGTGATACCAGTACCTCGGGTCGGACTTGAACCTTGTCAGGCGCGGAAGGACATCGTCACCTTGTCGAGTTCGCCAGTCATCGCAACGCTTAGACTCTTGGGTCGTCGTTTGACAAGCCGGCCAGACGATCGCGTTTGTTTTGGGGTCGACGTCGACGTCGGTCCAGTGAGCCAAGCAGACACACTCGTCGGACGAGCGCGCGTCAGCTTCGAGAGTCGCCTGCAACTTGTCCCCTCACCAATCGTCGTCATCGTCGTCATCGGCCCGGTGGCGCCGACGGGTGGCGCAAACGTTCGACAAAGAGTCAGACCACCAACGCCAACGCCCAGACCAGGACCAGAGCCAGGACCAGAGCCAGGACCAGACTCAGGTTCTGGTGCTGAATCCAGACCATCCACGCTTGCCAGCGCACCATCAACTTGATCGCGCCACGTAAAAAATTTCTTGCACACCCTCTCTCGACAAAACAAACCCAGTTTGCCCCATGCGCTTTGACGATATCCAGTCCGTCCCCGGTCCCGGTCCCGGTCCTCCGTGTCCGAAGCTACCCGAGGTACGGCGGCCGGATCATACCCCATATGCTTCTTCTCCTCGTCGACCACGACCACGTGCGAGTGTTCGCTTGCCCAATGCGCATTGCTCGCGCGAGCGTTGACACCGCCAAGCAGGGACGACCATGACGCCCGCCCATGAGGCGACGCCCCATCAAAGGAACGGACGCGGGTTCCTTCGCGTTCCGTACCAACTCTGTCGAGAACCATCCCGCGCCTCTGCCCCCCAAGTGACACCATTTGGTCTCGGTCCCCCTTCCTGGCCAACCGGGAACGACACAGCGGAGACATATCTCCGTCGGGTCCCGAATAAGATCGAACGCTCGAGGCGCGTAAGGGAGAAACCGGAACTGCCCTCGACCGTGCCGTGGCATGATGGCGCTCGCTGTCGCTATCGCTCTTGTCTGGGGATGGACCCTCGACCCGAAAGGAGGGTAGATTAAACCTTGAGCTTGCATTTGCATCCTCCCTGTCATCTTTGCCCTGCGCCTGTCTTGGAAGCGAAGATGCACTGTATCGAGGTCATGGTCAGGTGGGTCACCAAAAGGAAATGAATAGCAACGAAAAAGGATATTGACATGCTCTCCGACGGACCATTTCCAGCGACCTGTTGACAATGGGGACAATATGAAGGCACGAGGCAGGAACGACCAGGGTAAGTACAGTTTACCTCGGTGTCATCATCCATTATGGAACACGGATGCAATAGGCTGAACGTGTCCAAAGCGTCAAAGTAGACAGTGCCATCGGATTGCGGAGAATCGTTGCATGCGTCGGAACAAAGAAGTTTACTGGCAAGGGAATCGACCTGTGCACAACGTTCCTGTCAGGGTTGGGACTTGATTCATGACAAAGATAGAAAAAACACCCGCCAGCGGCGTCGGAGAGCATGCGCGATCATCGGCTTCACATGCAAGGAACACATCTGGATCATCCAAGTCCTCAGGACATTCGGAAGTCTGTCAGGTAACAGTTCAGCGTTCGTTCCAGACACCGCACGACGGGATCGCCAAACATAACTCTTCTGTCACACGTCCAAGACGACCGCGAGGAGACGAGGTCGCTCGAAACGACGTCCCCAGTTTCATTGATCGCTTTAGGAACGATACCGTCGAGTTCCGTCAACAAAGCAAGAAGGGGTCCAGGAATACAAGCCCTCACATCAGGTTCCCACAAGGGCGTGGGCGACGGAACTTGGAGGTAGCGCCGACTCTGGCTTGTGGTCGGTGTCACCGTCGCCATCGAACGACACAGGGCTGGAGTACGACTGTCATCCAGATCTTGAGACGAGCGCGTCTGCGTGGTGTGAAGATGCATGTACTGTATGTAGTATCAGTCGAATGCGAGAGAGGAGCCTACCTTGGGAGTCTGGCGCCCCGTTCCGGCCCGCCGCGTCTGCGACCCACCACGCACGCTCGTTGCAGATGCCCGGGCCCAAGGTGTGTGCCCCGGCGAACCAGCGAGCGCCGCGTAGAAACCTGTCACCAAACATGCATCAGTCCGTCATCGACCAGTACAGAAATGGACCGCACTATATTCGTGAGGAAACTTGTAGAGAGGATCTGGTGGCGACGTCGGGACCTCGAACGACTATCAAGTTGAAGAGCATGAGTCGACGTCGTCCCCCCGCCTCCCCGCCTTGTCGGACGAGAGACGGGACGAAAAAAATGTACTCGCCGGCTTTGGTTTGACGATCAGCTCCAGCGCCCGTCTGACCTTGGGCAATGTCATCTTCAACTGCGCTCCCCGATGAAGAGTTCAACGATGTACTAGTAGTAGTTCTGGTCAACTCGCCGAGCTCGTTTTCATTTGGCAAAAAGGCATTCAGCAACAACATACACCCAGTATTCCAAAACACCGAAATAAAAAAGCCAACAAAATAAAGGAAAATGTCTGTCCCACAACTACGAGTTCGGCAGATCCCAACCACCGACCTCTACTCTATTAGAGACCCTCATAAAAAACGACGCGTGTCAGCCCGTGCCCTGCTCAGCATCAAAACGACACCTCACAGCGAGCTGACGCGGTCCAGTCGATGTTCCACCAACGTAACGGACCCTTGATGTAGAGATTCGAAAACCAAGGGCCCTGACTAGTTGGTGGGTGTCTGAATCGTGCGCGGAGTTGGAGGTAGCGTATCGAGCGATGGTGAAGTTGCGCACGGAATACTGAGTAGGAAATAGGGAACGTAACCTTTGTGCATTCAAGGCGAACTGGCATACGCGCTCATGGTGAACATGGAACCCAGTGGCCAACCGTTGTGAAGAAAAAATTTAATTTAACGGCTGTACAGTCAATGACTAATTCGTTCCCGCGCACTTAGACTTCACCGCATTAATACCGCATTAGGCAAGTGTCGTTGTTCAACTTGGTGTGGGTGTCATGGTGTGGGTCATCGAGTATAGGGTCGAACGTTGAACGCCGCCATGGCATCAGCGGGATATGCGATGACACTGGCAGTATCCAACCCCAAGACCAAACGTAACCCAATCAAATGGAGAAAGAAAGAAAGAGTTTTGACCAGACTGCGGAGACACGGCACCAAGTACGAGCATCGAGCACCAGAACGAACTCAACCGCCCTCCCGTCACGCTTATGCACCCGCCCCGCTTTCATGACAAACCGGATACACTCCGCGGACACCACGCCTTCGAAATCAAATCCGTCGCAACATCCCCGCCGTCGCAATCACATCCGCAGCGGAACCCCCGTCGGACCGCTCCAAACGGGACCTCATTGTCCCCCCCTTCCGCCTCCGCTGCCCCTAACGCGCTCACCCGCGCCAGCCCCGCAGCCCCCCTCCACACCTACATCGACCGCACACACACCTACCCCCACCTCAACACCTCTCGAGCGCATTCTGCCCGCGAGTAAACCCCCGTGTCCCCACTGCACGCAATATTATCACTTCCTCGAGCAAAGCAGCTTTGAACGGTCGCTCGATCCCTAAGAAGGCGTATAGAACGCCGCGAGCGTCGGTACCCATTTCGTCTTGGACTGCGCGAGCGCACGCTATCGGATCAGCGTCGGTGTCGGTATCAGAGTCCGTAGACCGAGAGAGTATCATAGCCATGTTTGACGCCAACAACGTCGCAATCGTCGCACGCGCCGTCACCTTACCCCATACATGTGCGCACTCCAACGCCCTCAACGCCCGTCCCGTCTCCGCGGAGACACCACTCATCCTTGATCGAACGCGGTAATCTGCGTTCAAATGAAGGATAGCACGAATTCCCAGAGAAGCCAAAGCGAAAAATAAATGCGAGCGGAAATGAAACGGCTACCCCCAACGAGGATAACAGAACGTCCCGATAAATACCCATTCAATTCAACCCACTGACCTGCATAACTCTATGCGATTTGAAAAACATCGCAACACAGCCCGGGACCCAGGATCAAGACCGTCATCATTCCCCCGCGAAGCGAGCGAAGGGGGGAACGTGTATCAAACGAAGGACAACCCCACCACGCATGTCGATGCGGCATGGACGCCGAGCGATAAACCATGAATAACAACCCATGCCCGAATCGATGAATCGATTGGAACACAGACCTGTAAACGCCCGCATACACGCGCATACATACACATACAGACCTACCTTGATCCAGTCCACACCCGCGCCGATCTGTCGACGGACGGCCTTGACACAGGCGTCGGATCCGTCCTCCACTTGAGCACCTGCGATCCCGTCGATGCCTTCTCTATTCAACGTGGATAGCGCTCTTGGACCCTGTACGGTTCGATCGATCAGTATCTCGCATATACATGGCCTTATCCGCAAGCCCATCAGCGGACCTGCGACGATAAGGGGGAGAAGGGAGGTACGACACAGGCGGGGCGAGGGGGGAGGAACGGGAAGCGGGAAATGAGCAACGAGAAACGATCAGAAAAAAAGGATGATGATGATGGAGAAGAAGCGGCGGCGGATATGAATAGAAGAACGCACGTCACCCCAAGACATGTGGAGTCGAAACAGAGAAGCTGATGCAAGAGACCAGTGGGCGTACCATAGCTACCTGTGGGTACGATCGCCTGGGAGGTACAAAAATACCTTGGGCCGGGGATGATGGCGTCCGACTTCGTGTCGCGAGGAGACACTTGCGGAGGGGGCTGCGCCTTCTGTGCCAAGGCCACTGCGTGCGTGCGTGAGTTAGGGGCGAACAGGCGAATGGAGGCAGTGGGACACCAAGACCATATCGATACCGATAAGCGAAACACAAACGGGTGGTGGCGAAGAATGTACGTGATATGTGGGGGGAGAAACGTATCAGCCATGACGCTCGCCCACGGTCGCGAACCCCGCCAAGAGCGTCCGCTCTGCGTGCACCCTGAGATCGTTCGTTCGGTGAGGGACTCTTTGTCAGTTGGTCCTCCTCCCAGGGCGTCTCGAGTGGTGTAAGAACACTGTGCGTCGTGCATCAGCAGGTGCGTGGTTCGGAGTGTAGGATAACGATACGGCTTACGGTGGACATGCGCATCGACGGACCCAGTCAAGACCGTCAATTCCCTCAGATCGATCACCTCCTCAAGTCGTCGTTCATGGACAGGCCGGGGTTGGGACTGTGCGCGTCCACCACCACGGGGCGACACGTCGAGCACGCGTCCCGTCGCCCTACTCACCGTGATGACCTGATTGACAACGCCAACGTATACGGATCGACTAGTTTTCCAGCAATGGTCTTGCACGACGACGACCAACGCGTCCGAATCAGGATCGCCAGTCCTGGCGGGGATCCTCGTACGCGTCGTGCTTGAGCTTGGTGTTTCGCGCCGAGTCTGACTCTGACGCTTTGCAATCGGTGGCGCCGCGAAGCTGCATTCACGAACCAAGTCAGACGGTGAACGTTTTGAACCACGATCCTGGGGGATTAAGCACTGGAAACCCACGGTTACGTGTTCGTTGGCAGGCCAAAAAGACCATAAAAACCAGACTCCAAAAAGGGTCATTGAGCGCATATGAGTTGGCAGGCCACTGGCAGCTGTATGTCGGAGCAAGGAAAGCACCGTGAGTCCCCGCGTCCTGTGCGCCCGTACGACACCTTGGTTGATCCCCGCTGTCATTCCCACTCCCAGTATACAGTATACAGTATACGGTAGTATGAATAAAGTTGGATCCCACACGACGTTTTGACGAGATCTTGAGAACGAATCTGAATGGATGATGATAAACTTATTTGCGTCACATGGCAACGCCCGGCCACCGGAACGTGGCCAACTCTCGATGAATATGAATAGAACCATCACAGCCATAGAGCCCTTTGCATCGCATACGATTCAGATACGATGTGATTACTGTAATGAACAGATGCGCTATTAAGGCTCTTGGGAATATCTCTTGTGCGTAAAAAAACGAGGTCCATGGATGTACACAAGTACGCATGCATGCGAATCGCCAAAACGTAATCTAAACCAAGGCTAAAAGACAACATTATGAATGTATGCAAAAAGGTAGATGCGAAAGAAATATTGCAGATTGAACAAGAAGTCGAACGCAACGCCGAACCCATCAGTAGCTACAGAACGAAGCCAGGAATAATGCAACAGGAAGAAAGGAAACGATAGAAGCGGGGCGATGGGCAACGTTGCTGTGACGAGACAGGATGTCGATGCATATGCGGAAAAGAGATGTGATACGATGGCACGCTGATGAAGCGAGATGTGCAACACGAAAAAAGAGCATGGAAATGGAAGATGCAGTGGACGGAGATCTACGGTAGATGTGTAAATGCAACTGTGCGTGATGGGGATGCGGTGATCACGGCTTGTCGGGTAGTGGAGGGTATATATGTACGATACAAAACGGCGCCGTCCATAAAGCAAAAAGGAGGAAAACCCAATGCAGAAAAAGCGTACCGTGGATGTGGTGGATGGGTATCGTGAGGTTAACGCGCATGTCATTCGCGCTTGGACATGGCAAATGCAGCTTCAAACGTTACCGGCTCGCCAGGGTGCGATGTCGTCCGCCAGTTTCCAACAAGGTTTTGGCCCCCCACGACATAGCCAGTGAAGACCCACATACCAAGCGCTGCGCCTACGGCATGGGTCTAAGACGAGCCAGAGTCAAATACGAACGTGCTGGGGTCACGTCCCCGCGGGAACCGGGAACGGAACGAGAATCAGAACTCACAGGAACACGGATGAGCGCAACGAGTCCATCCCATTCGCGGACGCGACCGTAGAATTTGTAGTGATGCCAGGCTTGACCGTGGCAAAGGTCCGTCTGTGAGGAATGACGAAATTATCGCGAGTGAGGATAAGCGTGTAAAGAGGAAGAAGAACGCACCTCGCCAACGAGGATGATATCGAGGATACCGTCACACTTCCGTGTGATCACGAGCTCACTCTCATCGCCCGATGCCATGGCCACATCTGCATCGTTCGAATCGTCATCTATCTCATCGTCTTCGTCGTCCCTGGCGTCCTCCATACCCTCGTCTGCCAAGACCTCGTCGAGCGCTGTAAGATACCGCACGTCGTCCTCTCGAAAGATCATCTGCGACGTTCCGCGGTATTCACACCCACGACACTTGCTCTCATCGTGTAAGCCAGGCCCGCCAACGACGTATTCATTATAAGTCGAGGACCTCTCCTGATACGTGATGGTAAGGCCGTGCTAAATGGGCTCAGTCAAACGTCATCTGGACATATGGCTGAAATACACACCGTAACCTCGTGGAACCGCGCCGAGCTGTGGAACCATGCGTTTTGCATGCCACCTGAGGCAACAGGCTCGTTTGGTTCGACATCCATGCAATGGTATTCGCGAAGACGCATGAATATGGGTGCGGCAGTGAGGTTAACGGACTGCTCGCTGAACGACGGGGGCATCTGACGTGTTTGCATAATGTTTCCGTAGAGGGCGTCGTCCGGGAACTAGAAAATACATAGTCATAAGATGACACGAAAAGCTGGAGGGCGTCCATGTTACACACCAGCATCCGGCCTTGCCAAAGACCGCTGAGGAGGCCAGGGGTGTAGTGCATGCGCTTGAGAGAAACGGGAGTAAAGACAGAATTGCAGTCGGCGAGGCGGTTCCAGTCGTCGTCCCATCGCGCACTCGGGGCGAGCTTGGAACGCGCCTCTGAACCGAGCGTGTCGTAGTCCTTGATGTCGTTCCACCATTCCCAAGTTGATTTGGGGACGAACTTGGCGACCTTGTGGGCGTTGAGCTCCTGGACGTCCTCTTGTGTGGGGCCGACCATGTTGAGGCCGAGCTGGAAGGCGTGTGCGCGGGTTCTCGGAAGATGGGGAGGGACGGCGACGGGAAAGACCTCGCGATGAGAAAAGTAGATGAGCTTGGCTGCGACGGAGGCGAGGGGAACGCCGAGTTGGATGGCGTTGGCGTGGTAGAGGGACATGGTGCGCGAAAAGCCATCGCGGTACTGCGGGTAGGGACCATGGACGGTGAGGAACGAGTGGGGAGGTTGTGGGAGATTGCGTGGGAGGGGAAGGGTGTAGTGGACCTGTGGAGCAAGGTATGCGGCGTACTGGGAAACGGTGAGGCAGAGGGATGAGGTATGGGAGACAACGTACGCGGAGGGGCATGAGTACGTATGGCAGGATGAGCCTGGTCATCTGGGCACGCTGCGCGGGAGTCTCGGCTCTGAGACGCTCTGGCGAGGATGTTGGAGTGCGAGAGGGCAACGAGAACGAGAACGTACCTTCGGTAGTGGTGAGCCAGAGCAGCCAGAGGGCGAGGGAGTTGAGCTCGTTGTCGGCAGGCCAACCGTCGATACTGTGTTCGTAGAGGCGTTCGCGGACGAAGGTGTCGACGAAGTCGGGGAGACCGGCTGCGTCGAGCTGGCAGCGGTTCTTTCCGTCGTTTTCCAAGAGCATGGAAAAGCAGGTCCAGAACGTCTGAAGGACGTTGTCTGCGCGGGTGTTGCGACTGCGAACGGACTTGATGGCGCTGTAGTTGGCGCGGAGCTGGGTGGAGAGGCCGGGTGCATCGAGATTGCCGAGACGACGGGCGGGGCCGGATTGGTCGAAGGAGAGGCGGAACATGCAGGCGTAGAGATGGTTGTTCGACCTGAAGCTGAGGGCGTCGTAAAAGTGCTTCGAGGTGAGGAGGAGGGGGAGGAGGGCGGCCGGGGGCGAGGTGGGGTCATCGCGGAGGT
>JBBPNP010000062.1:0-96637 GCA_038090955.1 Xerocomellus intermedius
AGTAAGCCCCTCATTTCATACACTCATATGTTAGGGCCCAGGTTAGATGCAGTTAGGGGTTATTGACTTTAGTGAAAAACATGCAAACATTGGGACAGTTGTTTGAGCCACTGTATCGGGCGGGACACACACATTGACGACAGTATCCCCCTCTTGTTGCCATCTGATAAAACTCCAATGCCAAAGGACCTTCTCGCGACACTCAAGCCACTTCGTCATCTGGTAATATTCTTCCTTGTGATTGGTCGCACGGTAAGCATCCTTGGTGAGGTCGATATGGAGCTGCTCTGTGTACTCTGTCGTGTAGTTGTCAGTCGTACCAAATAATTGGACCATTTCAATGTAGTGACGGAGCGAATGGAGTTTCAGGAGGTTAAAGTTTGTGCGGATGCCGAGATCTACAAAAATGGATTTGTTCAAGTGAAAACGACTCAATGCATCGTTGAGCAGGGGGAGTGTGTTGGATGTATGGCAGGGGTATTGCGCCAAGTAAATGAAGTTGAGTATTGCCCGTGTAGCACAAAGAAGCCGCACTGCATTGAAACCACCAGCTAGAGGGATGTCGATGATGATCCCAAGCAGAAACCAACAAATTTGATCATGCTTGGTTCCGCTCACTCGTGATAATGAAGTTATTCCCTTCATGAAAAGACATATATTGTGGTTGGGAGGAAAGCGACGGCAGCGCACATCAATCTCAGCGTCGCTACAACAGCCCCGGATCCAGGTGAGAAGATGCTTCAAGATCCCTTGGTATAGTTGATGGAGGACGTCAGAGGTAATGGAAAGGAAGATGTTGAGATGTGTGTGAGGCTCCCAGAATAGCTTGTAAATGGGCTTGATACCGAGATCTCGGCATGCATGGTTGAAAGCAACATAGTCTTCATCAATCAATGCCAAAACGTTCAGCACTGCTGTCAAATCCTGTAATGCTGCAGGTGTATCTGCACTTCCGAGCTCGTCATGCTCAATGTTACACTTCGGGCATTGTCCTGTCTTGATACCAGTAACGAGCACCTGTTCGGGGTAATCCCCTGAGTAACAGGCGATGATCGGGTGACCACGACATATGACACCATCACCACTGGTCATTGGTACACCATCGTGGCTTGCCTGTTCCAATGGCTCAAGCATGTGTCGCAAACATGCATGAAACAAGTTTGTGAGCACACGGCGCCGCACTGCTTTATTATTGACATGTTCAAGGCGAGTAACGGGCAGATAGCTGAGAAGAATTCAGCCACCGCGAGAAGGCTTCTGGCGGATATCTTTGGGTATGTTGCCTATGGTCATGTAGACGGGATAGCAGGACTTGTTACAGAAAAGCGTGACTTGGGTCTTGTCAGATGATAAGATGACAGGGATGACTGTAGCGCCTGTTTTGCACTCAAGCTGTTTCTATAATGGGTATTCATGAGTTCATGGATAGACGAAGTCATGATGAACTTTACCTGAACATTCCACCACCACTGTCCCGTATGCATATTGTAGTACATTCGTCGTGACCGTTTTTCATCCAGGTAGTGCCGTTCGGGCACAAAAATCAGATGGTGTGCAAACTCAGGATCACCATAGAGTGCACATATGCACTTCATGATGTCCCGATAGAATATATTGAATGCTTCCCCTGCGAGCACGATTTCTTTGTGAATGAAAGTGGGGCGTCTACCAGGCAGTTTATCAATGATGCCATTTAATTCACGACTGTTCTTATATGAAAGCCCAAGTGCATCAGATACCTGTCGAGTGATTAGCGTTAGAATGTGACATCATAACTTATACAACGGCTTACCCCTTGGATATGAAGCAGTTCAGTGAAAGCCGTCGCACCCGGGCCACGAAGTTGTGCCCAGCATGCCACTTCGTAGTCCATGTGTAAACGGAATGTAGCATAAATGTTCTCCTCCACCGAAGGTCCAAGCGCTGTTTGGTAATTTGAGTAGGCAAGGGTCGTCTGCATGAGAGGTCGGCCAGCACAGCCGTTTAGAAATTGAGTAATGATCGGGTCTTGAGAGCGTGCGATGGGGATGGTTGCATCTCGAGCATGTGGTCCTTTGTCCTGTACTTTGGTATCTTGAATAGCTCCATCATCGCGACCTATTGGAGGATCCCATGGTGGCTCACAACTCTCCTCCATTTCGGCATTTTCGGCTTCAACATCACCTTCCTCCTCGTCTTCAGAGGTGTTATGCTCATGATCAACATGCCGGATGTCGAAATCAAGATTATGGGCGCATTCGCAGTGGTCCAAGTCATCTGTACATATAAGGTTAGTTGAAAATGAAAATCCCTAATTTCTTTTAGTTGCCGCTGGGCACTCACTGCCTGGGTGATTGGAATGGGCAGAGCCAGTTGAATGTTGAAAGAGATGGTCAGCAGGGGGCAGTGAATCATAACGAGGGGAGGGTGGGTGTGTTACAGACACTACCAATTTTTTCCTTATTTTTTCCTATTTTTCCTGATTTTCTAGAGCGACTTTCGCATTTAGCCCCTATCTATTAGTCCCTATCACCCGAAACCACTAAATACTCAAGTCCCGTCCACAGTCTAGATCCACTCACCTCATGAGTACCATGTGTATTGCTGTGCACCTCACCGATCACACATGTCGCGCAGCCTCGCACATGTTCACCTCATGCACACTGCCTATCTCACCCATACCTTGTGGATAGCACCTGTTAGTAGCATGTATGCCTCACTACCTACTCATGTAGCATAGGATATCTACCGATCTAGTGTACACTAGTACAAACCCCTGTGTAGTATATAAACCCCCAATAGAGTGCCAGAGGACCTCAGTCGTCTTGTCCTCTTGGAGTTTTCCCTTCAAACTCTAGGAGCTACATTCTCCACTCTATTGTTCTAGTGCTACTAGGCTTGCGCTCTTAGTGAGTGTTGGTCATTTCACACACAGCCTCACCTCATGTCAGCCTCATCAATCACACATGTCGTGCAGCCTCACCTCATGTCAGCCTCATCAATCACACATGTCGCGCAGCCTCGCACATGTTCACCTCATGCGCACTGCCTACCTCCCCCATACCTTGTGGACATCACCTGTTGGCAGCATGTACACCTCACTACCTACTTATGTAGCATAGGATATCTACCAATCTAGTGTATACTAGTACAAACCCCTGTATAGTATATAAAGCCCCAATAGAGCACCAGAGGACCTCAGTCTTGTCCTCTTGGAGTTTTCCCTTCAAACTCTAGGAGCTACTCTACTTTTACTATTGTTCTATTGCTACTAGGCTTGTGCTCTTAGTGAGTGTTGGTCATTTCACAAACAGTAG
The DNA here is from genome assembly GCA_038090955.1 of Xerocomellus intermedius. NCBI lineage: Eukaryota > Fungi > Basidiomycota > Agaricomycetes > Boletales > Boletaceae > Xerocomellus > Xerocomellus intermedius. Next base: position 3,297 of record JBBPNP010000062.1, read on the forward strand.
TTCATAAAACAATGAGAATGTCATGATCTTGGACAAGCCAAGGAGTATCTCGGCATGAGAATCACTCAAGACTGCAAGATAAGGACAATTACTCTAGACCAAACCTGCTATGCAGAGAAAGTTGTAAAATGATTTGGTCAAGAGAGTTGCAAACCTATCTCTGTACCTCTCCCTACCGGATATAATCTGAGACCTTACTCCAAACAAGATCAATCGAATACAACAATTCGCAGTTGCTATCAGTCGGTCATTGGATTACTGTTATACATCATGCTTGGAACAAGACCAGGCATATCATATGCCGTTATCAAGATGTCACAGTACTCTTCCAATCCAACGGAAGAACACTTGCAAAAGGCGCTCTATATCGTGCGCTATTTATCATCCTCAAAGGATCTTTGCATCGTGTGCACTGGGACAGGTGACAGCAATGGTTTATGTGCCTACTCTAACACAGATTGGGCTGGTGATATTGAAGCATCACGATCAACCACTGGTTATGCTATCTTCTTAGGCAATGGCATAGTATCCTGGCTATCTAGGCGACAACGAAGAGTTACACTTTCTTCCACAGAAGTGGAATATTATGGCATGACCGAGACCGCAAAGCAATTGCGCTGGATCCATAATATCTATGAAGAATTAGGATTCAAGCTAGGTCCACTGCCATTATGCATTGATAACCAAGGTGCTGCATATATTCCTTGCCTCTAATCCCGCTCAAGAAGGCCGAACAAAGCATGTTCGCATGACATGACACTTTATTTGAGAATCAGTAGGTTTGAAGAGATCAAACTTTACTACGTTCCTACAAATCAGCAATTTGCTGACATCTTCACGAAAATCTTGGGCAAACAGAAATTCGAGGATGGAAGAAAAGCTCTTCGACTCATACACTTCAAATCATCATAATATAAACAACGAGGAGGAGTGTTGGAAATTTGGTATTTCTTATTCAGAATTTCTTATTCTAATACCAGATTCTAGAACGGTCTTGACCTTATCTTTATGCTATTCATACCACTCACCACATCAAGATAAGCTATCTCTTATCTTTCTTATCTTCTTGGTCTAGAACCATGATGTCATTCCTTATCTCTTATCATGACATCATATACTTATCAGCCAATAGCTGATATAGCTCTTATCTATATCATGCGCACAGACCATGATATTAGAGTTCATGTCAATACGTACAAACAGTACTTAGACACTATATAAACCTGGCCTTACAGCCAAAGACAATAACAAGTTTCACTTGTTCGCTTTCCCTCACTTCAGTTCACTCTAAGCTCACAAGCTTACACTAAAGAACACCTCTCTATTACCAACCAAGAACCAGTCCAGTGAGTCTCCCACAGGACTTTTTTTTTTTCCCTTCATGTTCCTGCGCTATCAGCTTTGCTGATAAGCTTGTGCCTGCCAGAATAATACAGTCAAGGCCGAGATGGAAGGCTTCGGCTGCATCAAGTTGCCATGAATGTGGGTGGTGGTTGCACCGCTCAAGACCCTCTTCACAGAGTTTTGTTGGGTGGCCTCATAGTTGTAATCTGCAATTCGAGAAGCTGATTGTCTATATTTGTTGAGATTCAAGTAGGATTTTTCTTTTTGCTGTGCATGTGATTCTATCTAAGTAATGACAGTGGGCATTCAAAAGATTCTCTGTAGTGAGACAGGGACTTGGTATGGGAAAGAATGGTAGAAGCTACTCAAAAAAGGAAATTTCTACTATATTGGGCATACACTTTGTGACAGTGTGACTCAATGTGATAGTCCTCAACTGAAAGTCACCAGACGTTTTGGTCTTCAGAAGATTCCAAGGTCCCACCGAGGTGAAGACCAAAAAGGACACCTGTCCTACGTCTGGTTACAAGACTATATGGAGCACAGAAACATGAAACTGCCACTTGCAGGCACAATTCCTCACATCTGAATTTGTGATCAGCTTTTGTGTGTGATGTTGGATAGAAACCATGATCTACAGAGCTATCAGAGCAGATTTTTGAATTATGTAGAGCCTCAACTTACATAGATATTGTAGTCACTCGGACCAGGTTTCACACTTGCAAAAAAAAAAAAAAAACTGCTCTGGTAACTTTGGGGCAAACGGAAAGGATCAAAATTGTTGCTGGGAAAGAAACAATCCGACCACAGGACGTGTCTGGTTTCTCTCGCAATTGTAGCCCCTATCTGCCATCTGTCACATCGATTCATCAGCCGCAACCGCAAATTTCGAAAAACGTGCATCATACGCCGCGTCGCGCTCCTCATAACGCTCAGTCATATATCCCAAAAAATTTCTTTCGTCTTTTGCATCTACTATGTTATTCTAACCAAATTTGATTAATCTATCATCATGGGACACCAATTGCTACGTGATATGTAGGCTGAGAAAAAAGGTCTGCAAATCAAAGGAAGCAACTCGAACTGGCCAGAAAGAAGCGGTTCTTCGATACCATGTTCACGGACGAGGATCATGCTCACATTCGACAGGAGGCACGCCGTATCGATGCAAGTCAGGCGGAGAAGCTGCGTCGAGAAGTATCATCATCTGCTGCATACTATATGTGTAGTACAATATGGTTTGAGGAGAGATGAAAGACTGCCACCATGACTGCTTGTAGAGTGTTCTCCCATAACCCCGTTAGGCCCAACATACGCGAGATAGTCGTCTCCCAGATTGCAAGCTTCTGGGAGTGCTTACGGTGATTTGTAGATTCTTTTTTACAGCAGAAATCTGACATGCACGAAGCGCCTCAAGTCGTATACGTGTTCCGTCTGCTCAAGAATGCGGGGGACCCATCGCGATGTCTCCTCTTGCTGCACGGCTTCGCGACATCCTTTATCCATCGGATTTCATCCACCCACGTACCGCCCTGAACCCGACGTGTCCTACGCACCACTCTTACTTATCTTTTCTGGAGCAAACCGACGGGTACGTGGTATTGCGCCAAATGGCCAGCGAGGGACGTATTTGCCAGTGGCGTGCATGCTTTGCCTTCACAGCACCTCATGCATGAGGTATGTTGTCGCTCGGCGACAAAGGGCAGCGCGTGGAACAAAACACACAATTCTTACCTCGCTCAACGCCTTACACTGGTGACAGCAGGTTGGCAGGCCGTTAAGCTCGTGTGTGCTATGCACGGTGTGGGATCACGACAAAAGCGCACAGCCGAGTCAATGCTTGGAAGGTGTTCAATAACTTGTCGACGGGCGATCCTGAGAATGGACCATGATCAATGCAACTCGTTGGATGTAAAATGGCACGCAATAGGCCAGTATGTCTGCCGGGCAACACGATAGACTGGAACTCCTGGGATGTATCCGATATCCAAACGAGAGTCGTATGCTGGTGTTGATACGTAACTTGCACTCCCATCGACAAGACGAAATTGCGGGTGTTTTGGAACGTTTTTTTACAAGTATCGTATATGTGTATGCATGTGGCTTCATACGCATGGTGAGGGTTCTTGGACGTGCCGATACCAACATACGTAAGTAATAGAGGAATACCAGTGGGGGCCTTTGACCTCGCTCTCTCGGCCAACAGGGAGGTGATTTAGATGGTCGAGGGATAGAGCATCTAGAGGTTTTCAACGCCTTCAACCGCAAAGTCAAAGTGAAACGAGGTGAAACGTACGATGCGCACGCCCGCACCGAATGCGCGTGGTGGGAGGTTAGAGGTGAATTTCGACTTGACAACACCAGAGTTTCCGTGTGGACGGGTGACACGCCTAGGTTGGATCGAGTAGAGAATGGAATGAGCTAAACAACAGAGGCAAAGCAGCCAGAAATAACGCACCCCCAGATGACACGAATCTTGGAGCCCTGGATTTCCCGCTTGGCTTTGTAGACGAATGCTACACGCTGGGAAAGCATGGATCAGGAAGGGTGCGATGGGGATAGGACAGAGAGGAGACCTTGCCAAGGTAAAATTGGGCGTCTTCTTTGTTGGCAACACCTTCTATTTGGATGAGCGAGGTGTTTGGGCTAGAGTTTCGCTTTGCACGCTTGTGCCCGAGAACGCGGCCCTTGGTGTAGAGTCTGAAAGACAAGGCATACGTCAATGAGGGTAGCGGGGAAGGCTGAGATGGAGTAGGGTGGTACATCCGGCCAATCGGCACTGCATCCACCGCATGGGACGCAACGGAGGCTGTTTTTGTGGTGCTTGGTGAGACCAGATCGAACACTGACCTTGTTGAACCCATTTTTTGTCTTGAGGAGGAGAGGGGGCCGTCGTTGATCGTGTTCTAGAGCGGAGGGGACGAGGATGGGGAAGACGTGACGATGTCACAGAGATGTCATGTGACATTATGACACGATATAAGATGTTGGGTCACACCTTTGTTTGGGTTGACCGTCGATGCAGCTGAAGATGAGCTGCACTCTGCGTCGTTTGCAGCAGCGTCGTTGGAGTAACGGAGCGATGGGAGAAAAAACGTGTCGATCACTGCCCGTCCAGTGCGTGTCTGGCAGTCACTGCGCTGTCGGATGGGACGGGAGAGCCACATTTTCTGTAGCCTGTAGAGCGGATTTTGCTGTAGACTGCTATAAAACGTGTTGTACGTATCCGGATGGCGAGCAAACCCGATGTTCTCTCGCATCCCTCCCAGAGTGACTCCGCTCCTCGCCCGTCTTTCCTCGACGTCGACCATCACCATCAAACCGACACCGTCCAAAGACCACCTCCATGGACGCGTTCCACACTCGAACCTTCCCAAAGGCTACCTTCTCACCGGTATTCACGCCGGTGTCAAGAAGCCAAAGCCTGAATCCCCAGCGCCGCTAGATCTCGCACTTGTCCTGTCTACGTCTCCCCATCCTACCTCTGCTGCTGCATGCTTCACCCTCAATGCATTCCGTGCCGCGCCTGTCCTCGTTTCCCGCGAGGTCCTCCAAAAATCTGGTGGAAGAGCACGCGCTGTCGTCGTAAACAGCGGTTGTGCAAACGCAGTCACCGGTAAGAAGGGCACCCAGCATGCCTGGGATATGGTCAAAGCAGGAGACGCCGTCCTTGCCTCTCATGGCTTCCGTCCACAGTCTGCATCTGAGACAAATGAAACCCTCGTCATGTCCACTGGCGTCATCGGCGTCCATCTTCCCATCTCAAACATCCTCTCCGCCATCTCCACCCAGCAATCGTCTTCTTCCTCGTCTTACTCACTATCATCCTCCCCATCTGCATATGAAGCGGCTGCACGGGCATTCATGACCACCGATACGTTTCCAAAACTTCGTGCGCGCACCTTTGAGATCAACGGAAAGACCTACCGCATGGCAGGCATGGACAAGGGTGCGGGAATGATTCACCCCCAAATGGGTGACCCTGCTTCTTCAGCTGGTCTCGTCCATCCTTCTGCCGTCGCCCCCGCCACCCCTCCCGGTCCTCTTCCCACTGCAGGTCTCCACGCTACCCTCCTTGGCCTCCTCCTCACCGATGCACCCGTCTCCCCCAAAAGTTTACAGTCTGCACTCACCTATGCCGTAGAGCGAAGCTTCAACTCCATCTCCGTCGACGGCGACACGTCCACGAACGATACCATCATCGCCTTGGCAAATGGTGCCGGTCACGATCCAAACGCATCCAATTCCACCGAAATCGATGAATCCACAGATCCTCAGGCATACATCACGTTCAGAGATCATCTCACAGCCTTTTCCATCGACCTAGCCAAGCTCGTCGTTCGGGACGGTGAAGGTGCAACCAAGTTTGTTGGCGTCTGTGTCCAGGTGGGTTTGCGTATCCTTGTGGCCAATTTCTTACTTAGCGGCGGATCATGATCCTTCTTTTCTTATTTCAATATGTTATGCGTTTGTTTGTGATATCCTTTATATGATGCATTTTTCTATGTTCCTCGTGATTGATCACCTGACCACTACAACAATTAGAACGCAGCTTCGTATGCAGATGCCCACCGCGTCGCGTCGACCATCAGCACCTCAGCGCTCGTGAAAACTGCCCTCTACGGCGAGGATGCAAAGTAAGTCATCCCAAATCCAGTTCTCCTATGCGTGCCGTGGCCATACTGATGACGACGTCTCACTCAGCTGGGGCCGTATTCTCTCCTCCACAGGCTCTACTCCACTTAGCACCCCCCTCGATCCAAACCTCGTCAGCGTTGCATTCATCCCGTCCCCCGCATCGTCGAACCCAACCCCACTTGTCGTTCTCGAGAACGGCGAGCCTGTCGGTGTCGACGAGGCGCGGGCGAGCGAGATACTCGGGGAAGAAGACTTTGAAATCAGGGTCGATCTCGGAGGACAAGGGGTTGGAGGCAAGGAGGAGGCCAAGTATTGGACTTGTGATTTTAGCTATGTGAGTGTTTCAGCTTTGAGGGCTACAGACATGGGAATGCTAATGGTACCCGTATGTGCTCTAGGAGTATGTGCAGATTAACGGTGATTACCGGAGTTGAAGCAGGGCTGGTGTGCTGTATTAGTCGTAGGACTGGTGTGACGGGATCCACTGCATTGATGAGTCGGCAGTGTGTTGTTTAATGGCCTTGGTCGATGAATCAGGTCAACAATTTGAGCTTGGACTCCCGACTCGATTCGACCGAGCAGGCTTTGCAGGAGTGGACGAGCTTATCAGGTTACGTACTATGTGGCGCATCGCGAGTTCAATGAAAGACTTGCGGTCACATAGCCATGTTGGTGTGTTCGCGGCGTGGCTAACACACGCCATGCGCCGCCACGGTTGAGTGAGCTCCTGACCTTATCGTTTTCTTTGTTCTCGACTTACGCGCAGGAATATCCCCGCGGTCGTCGATGATCATCCCTTGCTTGAATGGCAGTCCCTCGGAGGACCTGGACCCACCGCCCTTTGTTACGCAGCCTGGAGGGTTTACATTGCTCCAAACGCCAAGCTCACTTTTACGGACGGACCACACCAGTGTTTCGGATACAGACCTGTGTGAGAGAAAATGTGATTCATGGACGCTTCCATTCTCCCGCGCATGTCCACTCGTTCGGAATCACGATGCAGTGCGCACGTCGTGGCACCAGGCGTTGTACCGAGTGAAATCGCCCCTACCGCAGCTTGCCTCGCCTTACCCATTCGCAACGCCTCCTATCTTCTCGAACCCTGCATCGAGTGAAATACCTATTTAACTCATGACTTCCCCCTTATCCCCCTCTCCCCCTTCCCTCGTGGGTGCTTCGTGGTGTCTTCGGGAAAGGCGCATGCTGGTGTCGTTTTGATATCAGCATCAGCGAAGAGATTCGTTTTTTGTTTCGCCTTTTTTCTACAGTCCAACAGCTTTTGCGCTATACAGTACATCGGTACAGGATACGGGATACAAGATACAAGATACAAGACGGAACACGGACGAGACCGGACGAAAATAGCGAAACGGGCAGGAACGACGCGACCGGAGAACACCCGAACAATGATGGATGACGAGACGTTGGTCGGTTCGGGGAGGTCGCCACAGACGAGTCCCCCGTCGACGACAACGAGTCCAAGGACGGCGTTCACTGGTGGCGCGACCTTGGGGACGGGAAGGAGGAGGCCATTGTATAATTTGGTGGACGTGGTCGCCGATTTGCGACACAGTAACGAACATCATGCAGGTTCGTCGCTTTTCATAGCCTTGTTGGCATCATGGTGGGATGGATTGTGCTTACCACTTGATTAGCGATGGGTGAGCCTTTAGGCTTGGAGGAACATGAACGTACATTTTTGTGGCCTTTTTTTTTGTCGCATAGCGCTGACGTGCGTGATACAGCACCATCAGTGGACGAAAAACAGCAGCGCGCTGGCGCAGCGCTGCTTTACAAATTTGAGAGGTGAGTGTTTCGGCGCCGCTTTGCTATCTTGTTCCCTTACCTGACACTCACTCCCTCAAGACGGATCGAAACGCTCGACAAGCAGGTATGAATGCCTACTCCCTCCTCTTACACCCGCTTCCGCCCGTTCCTATTTTACGCTTGCATGCTCATCCCCCGACGCCCAGCTCCGCGATTTTGAAAATGCCTCTCGCGAACTGGGGAGCTCCGTTGGAATCGTCTGGTCCGCATTCAGACTGCAAGAACGCCTCGCCAAGATCCTTTTTTTATTTCGCGAAAACGCCGCCTGTCTCTATCCGCGTAAGATCACGCGCAAACCCCAAGAAGTGCTCCACAATCCCAACGTAATGGAACGACGACAGGACTGGCGCAACCGTTCGACGATCCCCCTCTCGCAGGACAATCTCGAGCTCAATATGCTTCCGAATCAGTTGGAGAGTCTCGCAGGGGACGTGGGGGCATTTATTAGTTGTTTGAATGAGTTTGAGGAGTTCAATGACGAGGCGATCAGTCAGTCAATGCGGGCGTTTGAGGGTGATTTGAGGGTACGTCACATTTTCCTGTGTCTTGGCGGCGTATCTCGTCTTTCTCATTTGTGTTTGACTGCAGTACTTTTCTGCTCGTCTCTACGAATACAAACGTGCGTGCCTTATCGCACTTGGTGGGTGTTTGCTACATCGTGTTTCTAGACCAGTTCCGATCGTCCGCGGTGCAGCGGTATGTCCACGACTCAATGTTGGAGATAGGTGGTCATCTCGATGAGATCACTGCGGCGCTGACCATCTTCATTGAGACTGGTGGGTCACCGACGCGTACTCGATGGGTGTTGCACATCTAATAACGACTCATCTAGGTATACCGACCCTTTGGTTCCATCAACAACATGCCGCGAAGAACCTGTTGAACGTCTCGACATTGTCGATCGTCTTTGGTGTTGTCGATGCGTCGCTCCTGCAGTGTTCGAGTCACATGACGGGCAACACCCTCACCAACAGCGTCAACATGTTTTGGATGTCCTCGTTGGTATTCAGTATCGCTGCTGGGGTCAACGGCCTTCTTGGTCTCACTTGGAAACAATCCAATTAGTGAGTACGGTCATCAGCGTCACATCCTCCATTTATTGAGCCATTGCTTGGATCATATAGTCGCTCGCCTCTGCATCGAGTCCCTCGGTGGTTGCTCGTATGGATGAAAGGGTCTCCACTGGTGTTTCTCGTGGTTGCTATTGCGTGCTTTTCTGCTGGTGTCGTGCTCTTTACGTACTCTTCTGGACAGGTATGGTCTCTTGTCTACCTTAACTTCGTATATCGATGTGTTTACTTTCAGAACCCCATCACGTCGGCGATCATAGTGGTCATGACGGTATGTCTGTCCCGCTCTGCCGGAGTGTCCGCAAAGGTCTCACTCCCTCCCTTGCTCTTTGCTCCCGCCAGCTCGTTGCGTCATCGGGTCTCATTTCCATCTCGGGTTGGTTTGTATTGGAGAGATGGACGTTCCTCACGCACAAGGACCAAAAGTGGCTCGAAGAAGTCATCTCCGAAACCCTCGACCAGCTCGCTGAACTCGGTATCGTCCGCGCACACCGGCTCGTAATGCAGTGGTGCAGCCGATGTCTTGCCGCGACGCGTGCATCACTTAGCCGTTTCTTTGCATGGTTGGCCGCCACGCGCTTGCCCAAGGTCAAAGCCAGGAAAGGCGCGATGACTACTGCCGACGACGACGCAGAAATGGGCACAACTGCGCGCATGCCGTCCATCTCGAGCGAAGGCCCTTGTTCTTCCGACGGCCACAAACACAGACATGACACCCATCTCCTCCTCGACGTCCGCGATCCACGCGTCCGTTTCCAGAATGCTGTCCGCAGCGTGATCAAGTTGCAGCGCACAACCGGCAAACGCCCGACGCCCGTGCGGCCGGGGTTACCTCGCCGAGACTCGTGGTGGCAAATCTCGATGTCTGCGGGTGCGGATACGTCTGCGAGTCCAGTACCGGATCCGGGGCTTTGGGCGTTGAGAGGGGCGAGGGTGTCCAAGGTGATTGAGGAGCTCAAAGCGCTCGACTTGGCGCAGGAGCTATTTCCACATGCGGCGCTCGTGCGGCATATCCAATTTTCGCCCAATGGCAGGTACTTAGCGACGTCAAGGTGGGGGTATACGTGTTGCGTGCGTTGGGGATAACATCTAACAGATCGGCTTTGCCTTTTTTTTTTTGGCTTTTTATCAGTTGGGATAGAACTGCAAGGATCTTTCGTGTTGGGGTGAGTCGTGCGCTGTCTATCATTTTTTTCATGGAGTTTTGGTCTGTTGACCGTGTGTTTTCGTCTTGTAGGAGACACTCACGCATCATCGCACGCTTGTGCATGTCCGCGGCTTCATCAGTCAAGTCGCTTGGTAAATTGCCTTTTGGTTTTGGGAAAGAGATAATCTCATAACCCCGTTCAGGTCACCCGATGGTCGCTTGCTCGTCACGCGGTTCACGCGCGGTCTCAAGTTGTGGTCCGAGGTAAATCGCCGCGCTCCCTGTTGACGTTTGCATCCTTGTCAGTAAACATGCCACCTAACGACGTGTTTTTGTTTGTCTAGGATGGGGTGTGTAAGCAGACGATCGATCGATCCAAGACTGTCAGTTCGGTGGTTTGGCTTCCTAGCGGACAAGGTGAGGATGCAGTGTCTCTGACTTTGCTTTCATTCTCAGTCATACCTTTCTTTGTCAGCGATCCTTTCGGTCGAGGGTAGCGAGGTGGTGAAATTGGTGCGTTTATATCATTCAGGGTTTGCTATGCTTAAAAGTGCTGATCAACATGGACTAGGATCCACATGGAAAGGTATGCGTCGTTCGTCATCAGACGGGCCGATGAACATTTCATATTTATCACCCACTGCAATCGCCTTTGCAGGTCTTGGATGTGTATCATTTTGGCGACGTGCGATTAATCAACGTGGCGGTAACTTCGGATTGTTCGCGTTTGATAGCCATCGGACCGTCTGTACCGCCGGCGAATGGGCCACAGCCGACGCGTCAGACCAAAGTCGAAAAACGAATCATTAGTAGGAATCACTTTGATCGTCTGTGTTTCTTACTGACCGAAGTGAACAGTATACAATATGCATACGAAACGCAAGGAGAGGTGCGTTTGGATATCACTTTGCACTGCGGACCATGCTCTCACACTTGGATAGTCAAACACCGTTGTTTGATGATGTCCGCGATATCACTATATCGAAACGGATGTCTGTCATTCTCGTATCGTTTGAACAGGTACGTCCTTGTCATCGTCAATTCCATTCCCGTCCTACACTAGCGTTGCCCCATCTCACCATCGTTCTCATCTCCAGGCCCCCCCCCAACTCTGGAAACTCGAGATCGTGCGAGACAGAGCGCGGACGAACGAGGCAAGTCCCCTTACAGCGCGACTGAACCTCAAACATCCCTTTGCGCTCAACGTACCCACCTCCATCGCGGGCTCGTGTTACTTTGGAGGCACGGACGAGGAATTCGTATTTTGTGTCGGTAAAGGTGGGTAATCGTTTCGTTTCGGCACATCACGACCAGACTAGTCTGTTTGGCTAACGTTTCCGATGCAGCGGGCGACGTGCACGTCTGGGATCGAGAGACGGCGGCGTTGCTACGTTACCTTCGTCCGATGAATATGCCCGAGCTGAGGGATATGACGTGTATTGGATGGAACAATGGGTTGGATGAACCGATGATGTTTGCGACTGGGAGCCATGACGGGACAGTGCGGGTGTGGTCGACGGCAATGATGCACCGGGCCGACTCGGAGGTGGAGGGGAGCTCTACGGAGGTGGAATCGGATGGGTAGGGGATTGGTGCGCTAAGTCATTCAAGGTGCGGTGGTGCGGGAACGGGAGGTATGGAAGTGAGGGTGTAAGTCGTTATTTGGCAAACGTCGCGTCTTTCGGTTGACATTCTCGTCCATGGCATTATTCAACGATAATTATTCACGTCTCTCGACTGGTGATATGCACATCATAATAATAGGAGTATTGTGGATTCTGTGCACACTCCAGGTCGGCATACGTCGAAACCCGGATACTTCAATCGACTCACTGCCGCCCGCGGTCTGACGCTTTTCAGTGCATCTACTTTGGTCGTGTGCAGATTTTTTCCAGAATCTCGTCGTAATTGGGGATGATCATATCGTTGGTGGGCCCGACGAGGGCTTCGGACGCCACATGCCACGAGGCAAGCTCCTTGTCAGAGGGCATAGCTGGCACAATCCCACGAGAGGCGACCCTTTTGGACGAGTACCATGGAGCCTATCATGATGGAGCATGGGTCAGCTCCATGCTTCGAGGGCCGCTTGTCCATGGGATTTTGCCTGAGCCATCGATAAGCATTGACGCTGAAGTGGCCTTGAAGCAATTTTGATAGCCATCAAATCTGGCAGCAGCTTCGTCAGCCCGATCAAAATCCGGATCACAAAAAGACATATGAATTGTACGTCGGTGACAAGACAAAGTTTCCCCCCTCCCAACCTATTTCCTCCCTTTTTCCCAACCTTTCCCATCATCATCTCCCACGCTCGCACAACCGCCACATCGATAGGCTTGCGTCAAACTTTCTGGGATCCACATCCACCCACTGTGCATACGCGTGTTTTATGATGGGCCATTTAGGGCGATTCTGGATCCAGATTTCGGAGACGAATCTCGCTAGTCTCACCCCCCCGCCTCGTTTCGTGTGTCCTCCCGCACTTGATAACCCCTTGCCTTTTTCCTTCTTGATCGATTGCCAAGGCTTCGATCAAAACGTCGGCCGATGCGCCAACAATACATAATTCAATAAGTACTTGTGACGAAACGGTGTCATGCTATTTGGTGCCTTGGCGTACCTGTTGGTGTGTACCTAGTTGCGGAAGCAAATGAAGACATGGCGTATAGGGTAATGCTGGGTAACGCTCCCCGAATCATGTGCTTCCAAATATCGCCCTGGTGTGGGTGACATGCATCCTAGGAACGCGGTACTAACTCGTTGACAGGGGGCGCTGTTGGTAAACTGTTTGCCCGGCGATCTGCCAACTGGTGACTGGTGACTGGAGGCGGGACATAGTTTGATCACCGGAACCTAGAGATCAGTGCACGCGCACTAAGTCCCGGTTACGCCGTCGTCTTGCAACATCATATCTCAAACCCGCCGTATCAACGACCAACACTGCAGAATGAAACGCACGTGGAAGAAGAGCCAGAGCGTGTGCGTATGTCTGTGCTTACTCGGATCCGTCGTCCCCAATACGCCCCAGAATGGAGCATGACCGTATCACAATTCACTCAACGGGTTGCATCACCGCCATCAACAATTATACGCTCGACATCAATATGATAAGATGATAAAAGCAGTGGAGAAGACCTCCCGTTAATCGGAAAAATGCCCCAAACCCAGTTCGCTGTTTGATCGTGGCAACTAGGGATTTGACAGCGAGCGTACCACGCCGACGTCTACTACGTGAGGATTCCACAACCTGTTGTTGGCTTACAATATTATTTCAAACGGGACCCGTGAGTGAGCGCAGTGGCGGCCTTGCATTTAATAATCCTGGTGAGAACGCTCATGTCTGCGCTATTCGCCTACAGTTGGAAAGGCTCTCGCACGGACCTAACAGGGGTGGCTCTGTGTATGTGCCTTGGCATTCCTACCTGAAATAAGATATCCGGGCAGCATAGGGGTTCTGCGCTTTAATTGAGACGAATCCGGGAGCTATCGCCGTGTGGGACGTGGATAGCCCCTGTGATCATGATGTGGTGCAGAGGACATCGGAATTTCATAGCATCAGCTTAGTCTACAGCATACCTGATTTAAACTGATGGAGTTCAATCAGTTTGCTCTGATCCAATCAGTCGGGGGCGGTATGAAATGTACAGCCAGGGTAGGGAAGGCAGAAGCTTCGTAAGACTGATTGACGCTGGGGGCGGGCTGTCGAGCGTCCGATCGCAGGTTGGCCGGGCATGATGTTGTATGTTTGTTTCAGAAAACCGGCGAGGGCCTCAGTGTTAGCGTAAGTGCGACTGAAGGCAAGTCGCAATCGGTAGTCGGCCAGGGGGTCGCTTGGAGAATAAGAACCACACGAGCCACGATAGAGCGGCCGCCAACTCATTCTTCTCTGGACTGGTTGCATGGGCGTAGCGACGAGCCATCTAAAAAGGCAATCAAACCCTGACCCGTGTGAGTAAATGTGTTCGAAAGGCATTAAGCACTTACTTAAATAATGTACCTTCGAAGCGAGCGAAGAGTGCGTGTGCCCGCCGTACATGCACTGTTCTCCTCCGACGAGACGTTCGCAAGTCGTTCAATGCAAGCGTTTTTTTCCTACCTGTTTGAGAGGCGGGAATCGGGACTCCGGGAGGCTGTTGGCCTGGGTCTGACTGCACCAACTGGCACTGGTAGCGATGGCCCATCAACGTGGTAGATAATGGTATCAAAACTTTTTTTTTGCTTTCTTCGTCCCAGGTGCATTACTTACGTGTCGGCAAAAATGCACCCAGACCATGCACGACTTCTGCATCTTCTCCGGATGTGGCCACTGAGTGGACTCGGTTTGCCATGTACTTACTTAACTTCTGGGGCTCACTGCGAACGGAGGGATGCGGCTGACGGCATGTCACCTTGAAGTGAATTCCGGCATCAGAACATCAGATACGGCAGAGGGGTTCCTCTAGCTCCGGCGAAAGGACTAAGGGAACGAGATCAACCCGTCCGCGGAGGGGAGTCCCGCAAACAGCCAGCACCACAAACCCATATCCATCTAGCGGGTGTGTTTGACATGTCCAGTCCGAGGGGTCCTGTCGCGGATGAACGTGAGGAACATGTATCATACATCGTGTGCGAAGCCAAGGAAAGGTTCCCAACTCGGGGATAGCAACGAGCAGGACAAGTATAACTTGCAGCGCCATGAGAGACGAGAAGATTGACCTGCGACGCTTCTTGGAGCCCACGAGGGAACAGTCCGGGGTCCCTCACTCCACCATGTCGACGGACCAACATGTCAGGTCGTATTTCAAATCGTGACTGCCTCCCCGCAACTGCCAAGACGAATTTGGGTAAGGGCTAGAATGCGGCAGTAGGCTGGAGCTTGGCGACCGCGTTTGGATAGACGCCGGGTTAATGATTAGTACTGATCAGTCTCTGATACGCAGGTTGGTAGAGATAGCGCGAACGCAATCAATCAATCAGCGACAGGGAGGACAGAAAGGCACTGGAAGGCACAGGCGCCTAACGCGATGAGTGAGAGCGGAAGTTGCTCTGTATCATATCAACACAATTGGTGGTATATAGAAGGTGCATTGCTGTATGACATGGAGACGGAATACATGTAGTTTCCATTTAGGGTGTCAAAATGAACAAATTGAACCCATCGGAATCTGACTGATGGGGCCGCAGGGTCGATGTGATAGGGTAGGCGATCAAGATGATACCCTACTGGCACAATAATAGCACTCGGGAGTCAATGCCCACGAACAATATACGATCGCGAGGCCCTGGGCTAGGGCATCCCCTGTTCGCGATTCCGAAGCGCTTCAGCGAACGATAAGGAAGGGGCGTGTTGTGTACTTTTTTCTACCGCACCTCCGATCTGGCCAAGTCCTCGACGGAAGCAAAGCAAGACTCGCTGAATTGGCCGTAAGTCGGCGATTAAAAAGGACAAAATGGCGGGCGCTGCGGGGGGACTCTGCCGGCTGTGCCGCGGCGCCATGAAAAAGGGAAGTTGGAACTCCGCTTGCGGAAAGAGGTCTTTGACAAGAATAGGAACAGCAATATAACAAAATGATTGGTAATAAAAATATTTGTTATAATAAATAATAAAGATCGGTTCCATTGACGCTTTCTGATAGTCGTCTTCCTGAGGAGAGTCTGCCCCCGGCGGATCGCGGTGTGAATACGCGGGTCTGCGGAAAATAGAAAAAGGTTCTTGTTGTCGAACGGGACAAGCGCAGGAAACGGGCACGTTGAGCACACGGAATGTCCGCCGCAACCGCCCAGATTGGTTCCAGTGGAAGTTGTGCAGCACGTTCGTTTCCTCATTCACCTGGACCCATGTTCTCTCACCTGGATCACCAGACCACCGCACCGCACAGCGAATCCTCTCAGAAAAGCAAGCCGAGTTCCTGGCAAGTGCTCGAATACGAACGCATCGTTTTGTCATCCTTAGCCCCATTTCCTTAGGGAAGACCGTCGCAGCTCCCAGCAATCAGAACCGTGCTATTCTCCTCCGCGTGGGCCATCCGCGAGTGCAGCCGATCATCGCCTTCCTGATAACGGTCTGTTGTACAGCCCCTCCACTGGTGTCCCACCTTCCTAAACACTTGCCTTTTCGAAATGCAGACACCAGATCTCTCGAAACAGCCCTTTCTCCAAATTTACGACTTCCTGATCCCTTTGATCAGCGCGGTGTTCGTTTTTTGTTTGCTTCGATGTCGCGGTCTCTTTTGATCTGTTGATCCATTATCAGTTCTCGACGTCCTTTTCCATTGATAAGTCTCTCCACTCCCTCAACACTTCCTCACTTGGTTTCTCCCCCCACCCCTTCCCCACCACCAACCAGGCGCCCTCTCGCCCTCCTCCCCACATGCCTCACCGTGTCGAGTCAATGCCAATGCCCTCTTCGTATGTACCGTCGATCCCTCCCTCCGCATCATCCTAACCAATTCCTTAGGCACAGACGCGAATATGACTATTCCTACGATCATTCTTATCGTAGGCCGAGTCCCCCGCCCATAGCCACCCTCTCCCATTCCCCCTCCTTGTCCGTTTCCTCACTCGATCGCTCTTCTGTCTCGTCACCGGCACCGCGTCGGTCTCCAACAGACCGTTCTGTCGAGTCTCATTCAGGCTACTCTGATGCATACTACTCCCAGGAACAGATGGCACGATCCCGGCCATACCCTCATGATCCCGTACGGGACTCTGGCCGGTCGTCTCACAGTTACGCTTATAGTTCGCGGCCACACCCCGAGCACAGATACTCGCACGAGTCACACCCGTACCATGTCTCACCAGTTTACAATAGCCCTCCTCTTTCCCATGCCAGCGTTGGCACGCGCGAGAGCGGTTCGCTCTCATACCCCCTTCCAGGACAGAACCACTACACAATTGGTTACACGGACGATGCAGCAACCAAGCTAAGCGACAGGGTTCGTCGGAGATGCTTCAATTGTTGCACGACCGATACTTCCACGTGGAGACGATCAAACCTCAGTCCCGGAAAAGTGGTATGGTTTTCTTCCAATGTTCCCCGTCGAGCACCACGCTGAAAGCTTCTTAGCTCTGCAACAAGTGTGGCCTATTCGAGCGCACACATGGTCGCTCGAGACCAGACCAATTCCCTCACCGTAGGGGTCCGCTGGCAACTCCCATGACCCGGCCTAGAACCCCACCGCAGTCGACGCAGCTGCCTCCTATTTCCACCCATGTTGCACCACTTGCGCCATATCACTACAGTCACCCTTCGATTGCGCCGCTTACTTCGATCCCTGACTCCCGGAAGCCACAGCACCCCAATCAGTTGCCTGAGATCCAATCATGGATTGATGCGCCGGCTGCTCGCACGGCTTACCCATCATCGTCAGACCGCGGTCATGATCATATATTGCCTCTTCGCCAGCGGTCGCCACCTCGCCTCCAACACCATGTGGACATGCGACCTAGTAGTGTCCATGGAGCTGTTGCGTGAACTTTTCGGCGGCCTGGCGC
This sequence comes from Xerocomellus intermedius, assembly GCA_038090955.1. Classification (NCBI taxonomy): domain Eukaryota; kingdom Fungi; phylum Basidiomycota; class Agaricomycetes; order Boletales; family Boletaceae; genus Xerocomellus; species Xerocomellus intermedius. The sequence continues at coordinate 20,793 of JBBPNP010000062.1, forward strand.
TGTGTGGAAACAAGACTCTGACTCACCTTCAAACTGTGCTTCCATTCTTTTCCCCTCCCATGCTTGTCTGTTCTTGCACACTTCCTGGCTAGATTCTGCTCGGCTGCGTCCATGCATGTCTCCGTAATTGGCCAATTCTGGTGATATCCCGCTCAGTTGTCATTTGTTTTCGTATAAAATGTTTTCAATCAACAAAGTCGCGAACATGTACTTGTACTATTTTTTCTTGGAGTTTTTGCTGTATTTTATGCATCGCTTTCGACCGGACCTCAGCTATGGCCTGCATATACGTATTTATCCTTAGAAACTCAGCTTTCTTGATCAGCTATCAATGATTTCGTTATGTGTACCCGTTGGTGGGCAAATCCCATGTTCTTTGTCATATTGATTGCGTCTGAATATGGCATCGATACAATTATACCTATCACCATCCTTGTCTGTCTTTGGAAAAGGCGGAACTTACGTCCCAAGACCGATCCGTTTGATCCTTCATTCTGCCCATCGCCGGCGCGCGGAGGTAGCTCAATTCGGAGCAATCAAATCGATCGATGGCGCGTGCCGCCCATGACAGGACACGTTGTCATCTAAATATTCTTCCTGCGCTGGGGAGGGGAAACGTCTGGAAACGTCTCTTTCCAAATAAGCTCCGAACGTACACATGTCACGGGAGAGTGGAAAGGGGGAAGGGGGAGAGGGGGTCACACATTCTCGAAAGGATGGTTCCGAAGATAGTACCCGCTTGGTGGAGGTGGCTTGCATGCTGTGGAACGCTGATTAGCACATGTGAACGTTTTACCATCGGTGTCCTTTATTTTTTTGACAACATCCCGCTTTGCTTGGCTTAATTGAATGCGTGGCATTAACAACGGTCCGAAGGCGGTGTGAACATCGACTGGGATTCAGTATCACGGGTTCAGGCTTAAGCTCTCAGGCTCAAGCTCAGGCTCAGCAGGCGGCAAAGGGGTGAAGACACGAGGCGGAAGACCGGGCATCTGGAACTCATTCATGTCATGCTGCGCAAAAGCCTATCCCTGGCGTGATGCGTGTCATGGTGTGCCAATTTTCAAGTGGCTTGAGAAGGGGGGGGACCGAATGAAACCGAATCACGTTCTAGCTTATCAATCCGGGTATCTCCATGTTCACGAGGCTGACCTGCAGGCAGGAATGATGCGGTGGAATAGGGGAGCGACTCTGGCAGAGCGTGGGACGAGACTGCCCGGGGTACGTGGGTGTCCGACGAAAAAGCAGATGGCCGGAATTCTGACGCGCGGAAGCGGCCGCCCATGACCAGGATACACAGGATGGCTAGGCCAAGTTATAACCAGCTCCTTTTACGGCAACAGATCTCGAACGCGTCTCTGGTGCAGATAAGTTGACAGACATGGCAGTGTGGTCCTTTTCCAGCCGCTTCTCAATGGACAGCGCGCGCGTTCGAGGTGAGAAGGGTGGATGCCGGACGGGTTAGGGTCATACCCAGGATTTAGGGCAACTGATACCATCGACAATCGCCAGGACCCGGATCAGCAAGGAAGCTCTATCGCGGTTGCAGTTCATTGCGCCAATCAACACAAGCCATTCACGACCGAGGGGTGCGGGTGTGAAGCCATGAGGGGGTTGGGGGATGATCGGGGGGTACGGAACGGGGTACGGAACGTTGTTGACGCGGACACCTCCGATTACCACGGTGAGGAGGACTTCATATGACCCGTCCCAGGAGTAGATGCCCATCCACAAATGAGCCCAACTTTTTAATCAGACTCGATCTGGGTTGCGATTTGTTCCTACCGGGTCCCCGCACTGGCGCTCTCCTCTCTTTCCCAAGTCATTTGTTGCCCCATCCGGCGTCCGCGTCAGGAGCCACTGTGGAATGTGTTGGGCAATGGGCCTCTTCGGATCTGGAGGCTTCGAATTCCATAGAGGTTTTCGCGCTTCCGCACCGAAGAAACACCGGAGGGAATGCTTCGTGAGGATCTGGGGAGACCCGAATCTTGGTTGCATGGAAAAAGAAAAAGGGGACGAGAACGAAAGGGATACAAGCATCTCTTCGGGATGTGCGCGTAGTAACCAGATTTTGGTTTAAAAAAGGAATGTCATGGCATTTCGTGACATCGCGCACCTATACCCGCCACCCAGATAGCGGCCGGTTTTTTCCTGATCCGTGGATGTAGTTTCCAATCTTCAACATCAGCGGCACCCTCCGACGCGATCAAAACCTTCGCTATGATACGACAAGACCGACTTGGAAGCATGACTTTTGGTCCGTTAAGAGGAACGGAGCTTTCATTCCATGGACACATTTATCGAGAGTTCTCTTGGAGAAAAGGCGGCGCATGGGTCGTCGTTTCCGGAAGACTGTCAAAGAGGAGTTGGGGAAGGGCTATTGCCTCGGCTGACCGGAGAGCGAGCGCAGATTGGTAGAGAAAACACAAACAATCACTGGGTCAAGGAAGCGCAACACGCTCCACAGCCGCCTCACCCGTTCCCACTCTAGGACCGAAACTTCGTCTCATGTACATAATCAAGCATATGTTATTCATTGACACGTCCCTGTGGGTGCCGCCAGAGGAGTATATTTCATTGCTCAGATGGTATCGTGCCTGAGTCTTTGACAGCTTTACTGGCACAATCACTCATTGGCGGATGCTGATCGGAACTTGGACCACAAATCCACTGTCAGACCTCCAGGTGAGAAGGAAAATGTCATCCACGACACATGGTTGCTAACTCATCATGAATAGTGTACAGCTCGATAGAGCACGGGTTCGGCGATTGCCAGAAAACCAACCCGTCAGGCCGCAATACGTCCTGCCTTCAAAGAGGGTAATTGGTTCTCAACAATATCGCGCGCTGTCTCATCAAAGACCGAATAGGCGTGTGCCTCCGCATCAAATCCTAGCAACCATTCTGGCATAGGCAGGTCAAGTTCCTCCGCACTCTTGTCGCCGATCTCTGTGCGATGCCACTTGTCCCGCGTCGTTTCTCCCATTTGCTGCGCTTTGCATACCCGTTCATACCTAGGTATAGCCCACCACGGAGCTTGTGTCAGTCGTGCATGAGCGATAGAGTATGGACCAATCCTACCGAATTGTTTCCCATGCTCTGGCGGCCGGAGGGGCCTTGTCCTTACCCGCCATCTTAAGTGCCACAGCAAGAGTGACTCCGTCCTCGATGGCCTGGGATGCACCCTGCGTACTCGTCCTTGGATCATCCAGTGAATCGTGATCAATGAAACGTCGAGGAGGTAATCAAGAAACGCCCACGGGAGGAATGGGTGAGCAGCATCGCCAATCAATAAGACTCGTCCATCCTTGCTGACCCAGTTTGGTAGTGGGTCATGGACGATAAGCTTCCAATCCACACAAGATGGGGCCTTGGAGATCACCGCAGCACATCGTGTGTCCCATCCCTTTACAATTTCCAACACGTCTTCGATTCGTCCAGGCACGGATCAGTCACCCTCGACATAATCAATGTCCCTATACACCATTAGCGCCAAGAAGACACGTGCACGAATGGGTCCTCACTTGTGTGTAATCACCCACGATATCGATTCTCCTCCGCGTGAAGATGAAGCGAGAAAGTGAACATCTTTACCTAGGATATTTCAGCCCCTCAGGGTTAGGTCTCGACGACGCGCTCGAATTACCAATCCATCCATAGAGCACGTCTCCGTCTTTGCAAAGAAAATCTGTGTGCGGATCGGTATCCATTCCTTGTTCCTTGGCATTAAACCATGCTCGATAAATCGCATACCCAGATGGACGGGGCCGATCTTGGTACCCCTGCCGAAAATGCGTCATTATGCAACTGGTCTTGGAACGTAAATGGTAAGAGGACTCGCCAACACATATCTGCGCGCACGGCTCTTGACGCCGTCCGCAGCAACGACCAGGTCTGCCTGTAAGTTTTCGCCCGAACGAAGGACGATACCGGCCTTCTGGTTCTCGTTGTCCTCCCAGTAGTCAACGACTTCTTGTCCCATGCGGACGTCTATTCCCAGTGACACCGCGTGGCGAAAGAGAACAGGCGCGCGGTGGCCTGCGTAATTATGGCCGCCGAACATGGGTGAGGGCAGGGGTTGCACTCGGATGAGGTTACCCAAGTAATCGTGTAGTCTCAGCTCTGGAGCATGTGCGCAGAACCCCCATAGCCTATCAAGGACACGTCAGCCACGCGTCGATGCTATACAAGGCATGTACTCGTCGTGAAGGCCCCAACGAGCGATGATACGACCGACGTTCCCCCCGAGACCGATGATCTGGACAAAGCGTTGCATTTAAGCGCGCGTTAATCACCCGGAACACTGATGCATCGTGGGGAAGACAAGAGAGAGAAGAGAGACGCACATCACCTATCAATAGCCGATGACATGCCAATCAACGAATTGAGGAACGCCATAAGCCAAATGAATGCGTCTCACCGAGTGTCTTGAACGTCCCAACATTCTCCAGCACGACAACGTCGTGCCCCTTGCGCTTGCATTCAATGGCGCATCCGAGACCGGCAAAGCCAGCCCCGACGATCATCACGCGGACAACCTCCGAAGCTACAGAACTGTCTATCATCGTCGAAATGCTCGCGCGGGGCTGTCTTCAAAAGGCTGTTCGATGGTGTTTCAGCCGTTTTGAAGCGTCCATGGGTTCAATTTATGCTTCTGATAACGACCAATCAGGGGAGTAGTCTGGTGACCAGCGCGTCTATAAGGTCAAACCGCGACTCGACAGTATGAGCATGAGCTATGATAGACTTACGGGAGTCCCGCCGAACCGTAAGGCATATTACAGCAGTTTGGTCATCGATAGTGTTTCAGCTTCAGTTCATGAGCAGCAGCATTCAAAGACCGATAATATTTCCTGATTATTTCCCTAATTAGGCAACTAAGTAGGATGATTCGATCGACTGCCACGCGCTGGTACATTGCATTCCACGGCCCTCCGGCACACCTGGACGCGCATGCATCGCTTATAGCTGCACTAGAATACAAAGGCAGAAAAAAAGTACATAAAATACGTCTATTTCGCTGATCTGAGGTGCAAGAAATCGATAGAGGAGTCGAATGCAATGCAGTGGCGTGGAGATTTATTAACAAAAGGAGGGTTCGGACCGACGTTCGATCTGGAGTTTGAAAAACAGACCTTCCGACTTTCCTTTTACCGTTCCTCTCCACGGACCATTCGGGTCCAGGAATAAGGATACATCGACTCAACAAACTTGATGGAGTGACCTCTGTCTGTAGTTCTTATGAGGATTGGTCTGGGCTCCGTTCGAGGCAACCCTAACTGAGTTGTGGTCAGTTCTAGAAGCAGAATACTAATTGCGTCTATGCATATATGTAGCGGTTCAGCAAACGGGTGGACTAAGTTGAGTATGTGTCTCTGACTGAAATTGTCTAACTTAGGCCCGGATCAACTGGCGAGGTTTAGGAGACAAAGGACTAGGACTGGCCTTGCCGATCGTTATTGAATATTGAAGGTTCGTCAGCCAATGAGAAAGGGCTCACTTAAATGCGATCGTTCAAGTTGGATTCCTCATGTATGTACTGTAGCCGAAGATCATCCATCATTGGCACTGCATAAAAATGTCACCGGTACCCCACATCAGCTCCTTCCGAGTCCTTCGTTGATGCGGTCGTGCGGGCTACTGCTACTTAATTGTTTCATCCGACGTGTCGACCAGGTAAGCGAACTTGATTCTGGAATAGGTTTATGTTTCTCATTTTATGCCAATCACTGGCAGGCAGCCCATCCTTCCTAAACATTTCCATTGCAGAGAAAAGTAGAGGGCTGTACATGGAAAGGTATTCCCAAGACCAATATCCCTACGACATGCCGATTGGGAGGACGTTGTGAACGAAGCTTCGGAACCCAGAAACCTGTTCGTCTGAGACCTGATTGGTACCGGTGTCGAGTCAAGGTACGCTCCCTAGATAGTTCAAAGTCAAAACGGACTGTGGCATTCGGGGACGATTCTAAACAATCGAGGACTTGGCAAGCGTGGATAATCGATAGCCTTCCTGCCCAATTTTCATCACAATGTCTCCGCAGATGGAATATGCAAGAGACTTGACATCAAAGGCGAACAATCATTTAAGGTGTGGAATGTCCAGTGCTCTCCACGACCATTGGGTTCCGCTTGATGTAATTAATTAAAAGAATATGAGCTGCCTGCGCAAGACGGTCTCACCAGCACGAATTGGCGCACCCTGTTCCTGACTCCATCTGCGGGTCCGCTTCGTGAACCTCACTATCTGTGTGGTCACACCACCAGCCCCATGTTCTTCATCTTCCCAAAGGCACGCGACCTCTTTTCCAAGACCGATCTGGACACCGAGTGACTCCGCATATTTGTATAACAATCTGCACGGTGTCCACGGTGCTAGCTATTATGCGGCCAAACAACGGCTGTGCAGCAGGTTGGGAGCGAATGAGTTTACCAGGTAATTGTGAAGATTGAGACCCGGATTGTCCACAAACGGACCAGAGTCTACCAGTGTTTGTCTGAGCTCAACGCGGAACAAAGGAATAGGATACCACACGGTCTACGCACATACTGTCGTGTAATCTCGATACGACCCGTGTTCGGTGCTAAGCTCAAGATTCATAGTAAACCGAGTCAATTCAACGCGCGCGCCTCGTGGTCATTCCTAGCACTCGATGGGGCATGCAGAGTCCAGACCTTCCGCTGGGGATGACGATCTTGATACCGGAGCTACTGGAAGCAGCAACAAGCTCGCATTTATGATGCATCGCTGTGCTTAACCTAAACACTTGGTCAGTCGGGAGAGTTGAACGTCAAATTGGTGGCTGGTCGACGGGCCAAGTATAACTTGAGTGGTGAGATACCTATTTCCAGGTTGAAGGAGGGCACGTTTAACCCTCGTTCACCTGAGTGAAGTTTCTGTAAAATTAAGACCATCAAATTCAGAGGCTCGAAACCGTTGTGGACAAGAACAACTTGCAAAGTCTGAATGGTCCCACGCACATCGGCTAACTTCATAGACCAACGTAAACATTCTCCACTGGCAGTTCGTATGTTGAAATGTTGAATACTGAAATAAAAACATCTAATATCTAGTGATATCAAGGCAGATTGGATAGTTGACCAGAATATCTTTCGCGACGTCCTCAGACCCCTTGTAGGCATAGCTCTCAGCGTCAAAGGCAAACAACCATTCAGATCTTCGGCGTGTCCAGCATTTCTCTTCGGTCTTCGGGTTTTGACTGATACCACTTGTTGCGCTAATACTTGACGATGCATTAATGCATTATGAGTCACCTGCAATGTTGTGGGGGACAGTACCTGAGCAAAGTGAACGACCTACCTTATCTGTTCCCATGCTCTAACTCCAAGAGGAACATTATCTTTTCCCGCAACTTGCAGCACAGCAGCAACTGTCGCACCATCCTCCATTGTTTAGGAGGCTCCCTGCTGAATTGTGCTGAATTGTGAAATGCACCAGTCTTTACATTTTCCCGAAGCGGGTTTATATTCACGGCAGAAATGGATGAGCAGCGTCGACACCTATGAGCATGATCATGGCATACTGTCCTGCTGATCCATGTCAATGAGCTTACAGTCAACGGAAAAAAGGTGCTTTGGATAAAACGGCTGCACATCGAGGACGACTTTGAGAATGTCTTCCATTTTACCAGGGAACAGCCATGAATCGGAAATTTCAAAGCCATCCCTACAATTTTCGTCAGCGCCCGATTTATCAGGAAGGGCAGAAAGCACTTTTCTTCCCTTTCGAGTGATCACCTAGGATATTTCCTCGCCCCGTGGAAGAGGCTAGAAAATGCACATCTCGGCCTGGTAGCCGTTTATTCGACGTGCTTCGTTATAATGAACATTTCATCCTCACCTATCCACCCGTAAAAAGAGCCACCGTTTCCACCCCTTGTTCCTCAGCGTCGAACCATGCGGGGAAGACTGCGTATCCGGAAGAACGTGGCTGGTCTTTATAACCCAGTCAGACAGGTATGATGATTATACAGCAGAACTACAGAATGGGGATAAACGCACCACTGGCAAAACATAACGTCTCGCCTGACTCTTAACGCCGTCAGCGGCAATTTTGAGATCAGCTTCAAATTTTTCTCCTCTGACAGTAACACCGGCATTCCCCTTCTCTTCATCCTCAAAATACCCATCGACATGGCAGTTGATAATATTAGCATGGTCATATACGACTTCGTAAATCTCCACACGATGACCGTCGTAGCCGTAAGCACCCCACAACGGCATGGGAAGCGGACAACCATGCCCACGGGCAAGAAACTGTGCGAAATGAACATGGTAACAAAGAGGCCGGATTCTAGAAGGGACAATAGAGCGCTTCAGATGAGTGGCTATCACATCACATTAACGAATACTTATCGCGAAGTGGCCCCAGCTTTGTATGATTCGACCGGTATTGGGCATAAGGCTGATGACCTGATTCGGATGAATACAGTTCAGCTCCACAGCATGCTCATCCTTAAGGAAGGGCGTACATCTCCTTCATTTAACAAATGAAAACACGTTTGGTCTTCACCAAGCAGTGATCACTCACCGAGGACTTCGAACTCGTGGATCTTCTCGAAAATCTGTGACCCTTTCGCCTACATTCGATAACACATGCAAAGCCACCGTAATCGCATCCGACACGATAATGTCGATTCCCGTGCTACCTGGAGGGGCCAAGCCAAAACTTTGGTCGGATGCATGTAAGTGATACATGACTAGAACAGTTGGACTCGTTGATATACAGAGAAAATATCACATCCGTTTCACGCTGCACCATCACATATGTACAGTTCACCAGGACAAGAGGTACAATGGTTTACCCAGTGAGAAAGATGGTGGACCGTGACCACTAGACCTTATGTGCTGGCGGTTGGATATAAGGACGAGCTTGAACTTCCCTCAAGAATCAGATAGCATCAAAGTCAATAGTCATTTGACTGGCAGAGGGAAGAAACATGTTGTGGCCCGGGTTGGCATGGCTTTCGTCTTTTTCTACGTAACGGCGCTACGCAGTGAAAGACTCGTGAGTTCATCCTCGCCGACGACCGACGACTAGTAAGTCGATTACTCACCCTGCCTGTGCTTAACCGTGTAACTGTGCATGCAATCGCCGGCATTTGCAGATGAGATTGAAATCAAAGATTGGAAGGAAATAAACATATGATGAGAACATCCAAGTCCGGTTTGTTTGTAGCCGGCGGCGACGGGATCCGTAAAAACACATGAATGTTTCATACCCGGATGTATAAACAGCTCGCCCTGCCAGCTCTTCTCAATCCTTTACAGCAACTCGTAAATTAACATGTCCAACGCAAAGACAAAGGTGCTTGCAAAGCATGATAACGATGTCGTAATTCTCGCCGCAGTTCGAACTGCACTAACCAAGGTGCCATCACTCATCATCACTGCAGCTAACCATCATGTTCACGTTCTTTCTGTAGGGGAAAAAGGGCGGTTTTAAGGACACGCGGCCGGAGGAACTCTTGTCTGGCGTATTACGCGCAGCATACACCAGAGCACGTGTAAATCCAGCCCTCATCGAGGACATTGCTGTGGGTAATGTCCTTCCGCCTGGTGGTGGCGCCAATGCAGCCCGAATGGCTGCGCTGCACTCTGGCATCCCCAATTCTGCTGCAGTCAACACCGTCAACCGTCAATGTTCGTCTGGCCTCGCTGCTGTGAATCAAATCGCCAACGAAGTATTGGCAGGCCAGATTGACATTGGGATTGGTAAGCTTCCTCGCATGTCCGGCCGCCGCCACTTATGTTGGTTGATATCAGGGGCTGGCGTTGAGTCTATGACGTTCGGATGGGGCGGTGTATCGCTTCCTGATGGCTGGTCACCTTCTATCCTCGCCAATCAGGAATCGGAAGATTGTCTCATTCCAATGGGCATTACCTCCGAGAATGTTGCCACCGATTTTGGCATTTCTCGGGACACTCAGGACAAGTTCGCCGCAGAGTCATTCCAGAGGGCTGCGGCAGCCCAAAAGGCTGGAAAGTTCAAAGACGAGATTGTACCACTTAAAGTCACAGTAATCGACCCGAAAACCGAAAAGACCATCGAGGTTGTCGTGGACGCAGACGACGGTATACGCGATGGTGTTACCGCCGAAAGCCTTTCGAAGCTCAAACCTTCCTTCAAGAAGGACGGATCGACCCACGCCGGTAAGCCGACATTGAATGACTCCTGCGGGTTGTGACTCGATCAAATGCCTTTCAGGAAATGCCTCACAGATCTCCGACGGCGCCGCAGCGGTTGTTCTTGCTCGCCGTTCGGTTGCTAAACGACTTGGCCTCCCCATCGTCGGCAAATACGTTGCTGCTGCGGTGGTTGGTGTTCCACCTCGGATCATGGGTGTGGGGCCTGCCTACGCCATTCCCAAAGTTTTGGAGAAGACTGGCCTCTCCAAGGATGACGTGGACTTTTATGAAATCAATGAAGCTTTCGCATCACAAGCCGTTTACAGCGTCGACAGAATTGGAATTCCATACGGCAAAGTGAACGTGAACGGTGGCGCCATCGCCATTGGGCATCCACTTGGTTGTAGTACGTCCCTCTCGTTATCTTTGTCACCACTGGCATTGTCTCATTCATTCTGCCATAACTGCAGCTGGAGCACGGCAAATTGCTACTGGCTTGAACATCGCCAAGCAGAGGAGTGAGAGAATATTCGTGACGAGTATGTGCATAGGTTCTGGGATGGGAATGGCTGCTGTCTTCGTCAGTGAGCACTGATGATCAACTGGCTGCATGTTGTTCCACCACCCTGTATTGTATTTCCAGCCTGGGACTTAATCCAACAGAATGAATCAACCAAATCTCGTTCAGGATGGTCGTGGTAAACATATAGTACCCCTCCCTCCAGTCCATCAACTCAACCTACACTAGTGTGTGAGGCGGTAGAATAAATATCTCTTTCAAACGGGCCGCCACCGACCTCATGGGATATCGGGGCGATCTTGGGTGAAAGATGTCCTTCTCCCTGAATGTTCAAGGTTCAAGAATCCCCATGTCGAAGGGTGACCAAGGAGAATCCCAAATATCAACCCACCAGGTGTAACTTTCGATGAAAAAACAAACGCATCGTGACTCGCCCGTATATAGCTGACCAAAATTCACGCGCACGGACCATGGCCGTGAGTGAAGTATAAAATTCTGAAACGAACTACGAGTTCAAGTTCCTCACAGTCAACCTCGATGTGAAACCGGCGATGGTATGTATAACCTCGACGGCAATTCAGTCAATGGCCACGGTCAGGCCCATCGAGAAGAGAGGGACTGCAGGAACTGGGCGTGCCGTTTGTCTTTACGTTCCAATTGATTGAACGGCTAATCAGCTCTTGATACAAATATCTGGATTATGATACTTCTTTTCCAATGTCACGGTCTTCCGTTTTTTGAAATCATGCTGCGGTGAACTTGTACGATTGAGCTTGTAATAAAACATTCGACAATGAGCTCGTGTAATTCCCTGGAGGTGATTCGGTTCAGGGTTCATTGAATATTGACATACCGTGCAGGATCGAATTGATCTCGGGAACATTCCCGTTAGGAATCGGTTATAAGTAGCCGTTTAATGAGCTGAACAAGCGGGTGTAGTTTGGATTTCCGTCAATGTTCTAGTCTATGACGCGTCGGGCCCCGTGTGGGTCCATTCACATTCACCCAAGTCTGTCCCTGACCCCGTCTAGGTTCGCCCATGGGTGTCCACCTGCCCAAGCAACCAATGAATTGGGTGAGTTGTTACCTCCTTGCATCATCAGTATTTCGATTTGTTAAGATACTATGTACTTAAGTCTAGGGCCATGACGCCACTACGTGTTCTGGTGTTGCCATGCTCCTTGGGTCGTGTGCTCAGGGTTTTGTATCTGTGCGTAGTCCGCGCTGCACCATGAGAAATAGTTTTACGGGTGGGGTCATGGCTATTGTTCCCTGGTCGCAGTCCCCCCCTGCTGGGAATTTCAGACGGGATTCGTTGCCGTTTCTCAATTCCGGGATTGCTTGTTCTCGGAATGCTTTCCGTTCTGCCTCGTTGTTGAAACGGAATGGATTCCGTTCAATTGCTTCATAACCCACTCAGCAATCGATTCCCGAGGTTGTTAACGACGGCGTCTAGCATGAAACTTTAGGACACCACATCCACATCCACGCTTTCAAAACATCCACGCCATCGGAAGTTCGCAGCCGATTGCACGCTCGAACCTGACTCATTTCATTTCAGATATAGAATGTGACACTCTCGTTAGAGTGCGGCCCTCGTGCTCACGAGTCCACGAAGTCATCTCCCTTTCATTGAGCTGCGACTTCCCCCGAAGTCAATTCCTTCTCAAGAGGATCCGCATTTTGCCTGAATGCACTCTTCGTCGAACCCGAAGCACTTCTGCAGAGGAAATGGCATCCGTCCACTTACAGCGCGTCTTGGTTATGCACATGTAATTCGCTCCCTAGGGAGTTTAAATTGGCTGTTCTGTCATTACCGATGTGACGCGTTCCAGAAAAACGCCACAACGAAAAATGTCCAATCCTCTTTCGGTCTGCACGATTAGCGTCTTCTCTCCCTCCTTCACCGTTGTAATTATTGGGCAAGTAGTCGATCTTCCATCATCTCACGTAGACTGAGGTTGGTGAAAAAAAGGATATGTCTCTTCTTGTTTTCCTTTTTAAAGGTTAACACATCGGGCAATGGATTTCGCTCGTCGTCACGCTAAGTAATCCTATTTTTCGCTGGTCAGGTGTATTGACTGGACTCTTATGGAATTTTCGGGGTGTCTTGAGTCTCGACTGTCCTTGACAGAAATATGACAAACATTGTCCAACTTGCGGGTTTTGCCCAGACATTTCCCATGGAATACTACGGCTTGGAGTGTCCCATTTGGGAAGTTAACCAGGGACGAGTAGCAGGCACGATCAGGGTATCGGTGAAGTTCCCCCACCAAGCCCAGGTAGGATGCATCGAATATGTCGGTCTGTCATTCATACTGACTGCGTGTCATGCAATGGCATCTCATGGGCACCCAAGAACAAGCCCCACAAACCATTGCGATTTCCCCCGGACATCTTGGTGGACTACACCCACGAGAGACCCTTCCCAGACTTCAATGGAGGTTCGTTTAGTTGTCACATTTCACCCATCGCCGTGCGGCCCGTTCATAGTGAAAAACAAACGTAGTCCATGAACTACGCAAACAAACCTTTCTCGCAATTTATTTAACATATCAAATGGTTACGACGACCCTGATCAGGTTCCCTCTTTGGTTCTTGTTCTCCTTTCCGAGGTAACGGCGTCGTGGTCTTTATGTTCGACTTGGCCGTCACAACGGGCATCTCAGTCGTATTGTGGGTAAGCCGCAAAGCGGATATTGAAGATCCAATTTTGAGTACAAATGATCCCCATGAGTTGGATCTCACGTCGCCTAACCATAAAGCCATCCAAACTGGATCTGTTGCAGAGCTGCTTCACGGCGGGATTCTCGAATGCGCGAACATTTAGGGTGTCGTCCCGTTCGTATTCCTGGCTATTGGATTGACGGAGAAGAATTGGACATCCCTATCGATGCGCCACTGCAGAGCGGCGAGAAATTTCACTGTCGCTTGCATGGTGGGGATACGTCGCTTTCTCTGCTCATCCGACAGACCTTTCCACGACGATATCCAGGACCCTCATGGAGGCCTACCCGCAGTTCAGGCGGATGTTCCAGATCGAGTATCAGCTCTCCAGCACTGCGCCGTACCCCGCACAAAACCCTTTCCCCGCAACCCTACTGATGGGGATTCAGCCGGAGCGAATCTTGCAGTCGCATTGGTCCGCTATCTCATCGAACACCGGAGCGGAGGGGACATCCCCCTCCCAGCTCCGCCCGCAGGCTTCATTTTATTGTCGCCATGGACAGACATGGGCGTCACTCGTGAAACACCCGAATTGGCGATGCTGTCGTTTGTATCATCAGACACGCTCGGATGGGGTCTACACGGCCGGAAGGCATACCAAACTAGCCCCCCTGGGCAAACTAGGAAACGATGCTGCGGACACAAATCGCTATATCCTCTTGCTCTGCAGCGAGGTTCGATTTGCAAATTTCCCGAGGATGTTCATCAACGCGGGTGGTGCCAAGATCCTCGTGGATCAGATAAGGGCAGGAAACGGATGGCAGCGGATATGGGCGAGGGGCATGGCGTTGGCTGAGTGACTTAATACAAGCACCGGATGATGTCTGCCCTGGTTTTGAGTTTCATGAACTGGAACGCAGCGAGGCTTACCGGTAATGGGGTCGCCTCGGGATGATGTGGCTCATTCTACTTGTTCGGCATCGTCCAATTGTTCAACGGAGGAGGGCTATACCTTACATAGTCCGTCCCTAGAAAGGATGGTCGGCAGTGCCGGTATAGAGAAATTAGTTTTGTTGTTTTGATCCTTTTCCTCGACGAACGATCGCAAGCCACGAAACCGAGGGTAGACCCGTTCATGTCACGATGGATCTATCTGCAAGTCCTGAAGGAAGTACACAACGAGGTTTTCCCCCAGTCAAGGACATCATCCGCTCGAACCCCACCTTCACCGGAGTTCGTGCGCCTAAACAACGCAGTATATGAACGATGACACGGTCCTTATGCGATACGTCCAGCTGACCGATGTTCTTAAGTTAATAGGACCTGCTGTGCGTTTCACCCGGTGGTTATATGATTCAGACTCATGACGTGATACGACAGACGGACTGAACTTTGTGTACACGACCGGTCCGAGGTGAATAATGAAATGTTTGCCGAGCTGCTGGAAAGGCAGTGGTCGCTTGTCCTGGCAAGAGTGCAGGTTGAAGTAATCGCATCGGAGGTTGCGCCCGGTTTCACCTTTCCCGTTTCAATTGCACGTCTCGACTACACCGCTGATCGTGATCAGTTCATCGCGCCGCCCGGCTGAGACGGGCAAGCTGCTACCTGATTTCAAACGTTGTTTCTAGATCCATCGTGTTGCGATCCGAAACATGCTGAAAGGAGATAAGAATACAATTAGGCGCACAGCAGCGTACGTTGAGTGATGCATGCTGGAAATGCATGTCACTATGCACCACAGCTTGCAACAATAGAGTTTTCATGCATAAAAGTACGAAGATACCGGGAACGAGCGTTTCCACGATGTTAATATGGGGCAGGTGGCAACGTGCAATGAAATATCGTTTGGCCAATATGATTGTATACTACATTGTATCTCCATGGCGGCGATAGAGGAACTTCCAAGGGGAAGATTCATAGTATAAGGGTCACGTCAATGAGTTGGAGCCACCAAAGAAAGGTGTGACGAACATGAATACGTCACATCGGAGCTATGCGGGCTTAGTATGGATGTGACCCGTAATCCAAGCTTAAGCTTGTCCAGAAAACTTCGGCGATGGGCTGGTCGACGTGATCCCGGACGAAAGAATCCTGCCCTTAACCCGATACAAGCGAACCTAATCGAGGTGTGGGGAGCATCTCGACACGACGCAATGAATCAGTGGTGTGAAAACGGTGACATGATGATGATCCTTTATCTTTTACCTGCCAGTGGGATCTTTATTTTTCTCTTCAACAACGGAGATTACGGTATCAAGAACTTTACAGGAGTTAGCGGTTGCAGGCTTGTCTAACCCTGATAGGCTTTTACGGAGAAGCGGCTAGCAGCAGAGGATAATAATAATCTGAGCAAACTCGTTATCTAGCACCCTTGGATTGGGATGTGGGTGGCGTTTCGTCGATACGATGTTGCTGATAGAGTATGTCTTCTGACACAAGCGGGGAGCCACCACGGGAAAAACGAGCACGTAACCTGTGAACAACTTTACCAGGTAACAGTGCGTACACTGGTGAGGTTGAACAGATTGCCGGTCGAGGATGTAATGGCGCGTCTTGAAGGTTTGGGATATGGGTTAGCATACACAGCAGTTCCTAACCCCCCGAGGAACAATATACTATTGTAGACTAAAAGTAGCGGTATCAATGAAGCGATATCAGGGCACATGGTACCAGAAGAGGCAAGTGAAAAGCGTGGGTCGGATATTATTCTGGGACAGTGCCTCTGGTTACCATACTTATAAACGATTGAATAGACGGTCACTGGTTTCATGGCGCAAAGTCGCATTTGGAAATGATGTTCCATGAAGGAAGATGATGATAAAAGATCTTTTCACCTCATGTTGAACGCACCTGCTAAGCAGCTGATATGGTGCTGGCTACGTGTCATGTGCTCAAAGGGTAGAGTAAATGGACGAAACGGAAGTGGGCAGGCAAGGGCAGGCATGGAAGCGAAGATGCGGCAGTGGGCAAACATTGGCATTACATATATCCATCATTTGGACTTGGTGGTAGCGGGTCTGGATGAAGTAAGTCTCATCCATTGGAAGTGAATTCATGATCCGGGGATGTAACGGCGCGCCGCAACGTCCATCCGGTCATCGCGGGTGTACGGATATGAAAAGATCGATCATTCCGAGGATGTGGTGGTGAGTAAGAAAAAATTGTTCGAGGATGCGAGGGGAGAAAAAAGTATTGTCAAAGTGTCGAGGTGTGGCCACCGCACACGACGGCGTCGAGGTCGAAAGAGGCAAGTTTGGCAAGTGTATGGTAATATTACCACATGTAAGAGCCGTACTATATCAACTAAACGGTGTTGGTCAACACGCTAACAGGAAAATGTAACAGATGTCCGTGTTCTTTCCGGAGATAGACGGACTCATCTTACCGAAGATCAATCCATGCAAAAGCCAAATCCACACCTCCTTACGGAACTGAAATTCGTCGTGCCTTTACTATTTACACATCCCGTGCACCTCTCACCACCTCCAGTCTCACATATAGCCACCATAGGCAGATATATATATAAATATCCTGAAGAACTTACTCCGCAGGTCCATCTACTGGAACTTGCCGTTGGCCGGAAGCTGCCAAGGTAAAGTTTATTGTTCGAACCTGAATGTGAGCTCAGATCAAAACTGTCATTTCACCAGAAGACCGGCTCTTCACTCCTGCATGTCCCGAGCGGGTCTTTCTGTCATCCGGACTTATATTAACATTGAAACTGACCCACTTTGGTTCGCTTATTATATCGGGGCTGTAGCCACATCGCCCGTCAATCGGTCGGGCAGCTTTTAAACCGCTGACTGCCTTTCGGGTTCGTGTGCTCCATTCTGCCGCATTTATCTGTGTATTTCTCCTCTTGTCTTGCTAATCCGTATCCTTTCTGTCTCTATGGACCCGGATAGGCACCTGCCCATTCCTGGGCGTACACATCCTCGAAATCCGCCTCCAATGATGTCTCCTTCTGCATCTGACCCTCAGGCGCGTCCCATCGCGGCATCTGGGACCACGTATCAGCCTTCTCTCCCATCCATACGTCAACTCCACCCCTATCTCCAGCCCTCTGGGGCCTCTCAGCCCCATCTGCCCGCTCAGGATTCGCCATCGTATGGTTACGCACCTCTGGGTGCTTACGCCGGTCCTTCAGGATCGACAGATCCTCATTCCAGCCAACCAATGCCACCTCAGAGTAGCATGTATCCCCGAAGCGAAGGTCTCGATTCAGAGCCCGAGGGCGAAACGGACCAGCCTGGGCCAGCCAAAAAGAAACGGCGACGTCAAGCCCTGAGTTGTAATGGTACGTCTTTGGACGTCATACTTCGCGCAGATCCTTCTTGACGCGGATCGCCCATTATGCACCCGCATGTCAATTGACGCCCTTTTGTTGTGGACGCCTCCACTCGAACTTGACCATGCGGCTTTACAGAGTGTAAAAGGCGGAAGATCAAATGTGACAGGTTCGGTGCCTGTTGTCCTCTTAGGTCTCGAGACCGCTGAGGCAGTTTTTCAGGGCACAACCGTGTGGCCCCTGCACACGACGCGGTGAACAGTCAAAATGCCAGTGGCGTACCTTGGAGCCAGTGTATGTTAAGTCTCTTCTCCAGCTGCACCACAGGTACTGATATCCAGGTCCCAGGGACAAATACGTTACCCGGGCAGAGTACGATGAGCTGAAATCCCGTAGCAGGGCAGAATATGACGACATCAAGGCTAGGCTAGATCACCTAGAAACCATGGTCTCGCGCATTTTCTCCGCCCCACCTGGCGCCGTTAACGTGCCGATGTATTCAATGTCTCCCGATATGTCAGGCGCTCCACAGTCTGATAACGTTCCATATCACGCTGGTCATGCATCAACGGGACCAGTGCTCTACTCGCCCGCTGTGCCTCCGTCGTCTTCATATCCAGCTGAACATGTACCTAAACCTCCACAATACCCATCAAACTCCCCTCACCTAGCCACATCAGGGACTCTCCCGGCTACCACTCCCACTCAACCTCCTCCTGGAGGAGGAGGCGGTGGACCAAGCCACGTCCGGCGGGCATCTGCGTCCGAAACCAAGTCTCCGACCGCAGTGAGACAATCACCCCTCTCCCTCGCCTCCATCACATCCCCATACAACACCGATGCGCAGTCAAAAAACTGCCACGCGCAGACGCTCAACTTGCCGGGCGAGCGTCTGCGCCTAGTTCTTCTTCGAGACGAATGGAAAGGCCTGGCAACGCTGCGATGCGACACCCGCCAGCGGCGATGGAACATTCACACTCGTCAGCGACGAACGTATCGGATGTTGCCATGGAAGGATCATCTGGCCCTCCCATGGCTCTCCATTTACCCGGACCATTGCCTCGGGGGCGATACGGAGACCCGGGCGTAGGTCTCTCGGGACACAATACAGGCCGAGATGCGAGAGACGGCAGGGACGGGAGACATGGTCCTTCCACAGATCGCTAACGACTTACAAGTTCTGCCCCAAATATCTCGTCCAACCAGGAATGCCGTGCATAGGGCCGATCCTATCCATTCACGGATGATCCGGGTTCGTTCCACGACCCACAACACGTCCGGGTTCCATATTCCACAGCACGCGGTACGAAACGTCGATACAAATATTTCTGTCTCCAATCCATTTGCACGGACATGAATTTCACGCCCTTGTGCTTCCTTCTTCCTTCATAGCCATTCATCTGTACTTCTGCTGCGTTCGTGAACATTTGTTTTTGACGCATTTACGACATATAGCATTCTGCCCGTTACCAGAGACCATCCTGTTGCAGCTACACTATGGCCCCTGCTGAGTAGTAGATAATTTACGAGCGTCCCGACGGTCGACTACCATCCAGACAATAGAAATCACTCCCAAACCAACTTGCCCCGATCATCCACCGTGGCTTGCATACCACCGCTCGGTCGTTTCCCCCCACCCTGTCGAGATTGCTCAATGATCCGCATGTGCTCCAACTCGCGCTTGTGCTTTGCGAGTCCTTCTAATCGCGCTACCTCTGCGTCCGCCTTGGCAGATTTGGCAAGCTCCCTCTTGCGTGCGTTTTGTCGTTGCTTCTTAGTCATAGTTTCTGGCGCCGCCGGTGGGTGTGATGTAGAAGTCAACGTCGTCGTCGTCGGGGACGTCGTCTGTGGGGGTCCTAATTTTGTTTATCGCGTGAGAAACACCAAGGAAAGAGATGGAGGGAAAATAAAATTACGGGCACGGTTTCGACTCTTGACGACCCCCCATTCCCCTTCGTCTTCTTGATCGGCATCGTGGACGAGCAAGCTATCTTCGACGACGTCTCCATAGTCCTCCCATGAGAAACCTGGGACGGGCGTCTCGTCCGCCCGAGGCTGTACCCGCATGACGCGTGCCAAGGTGGGGAAATCGGGTCGCTCCAGCATGCTAAAGAGAGAAAATAAATTCAAGATCAGCCACCCGCACCATGAATAGACATGCAGGGAAGCCCCACCGAGGGGCGAGGAAGCAAAGAATTATTGATAATATAAACTGACAAGCGAAACGAAAAGCAGGCGAACAAGAAAATGAAAACGTACTCGTCGACGCCCGTTTCCTTCGGTCTCGGAATGCGTTTCTCGGTGAGAGTACGCTGCACGAGGTCTGCACGTGCTCCGCGCATGTCGGTCGTGACGTTATCCATACGCTCCACCACAGGTGAATCGCTCGCCGTGGAGGCCAGATCGCTGCTCGTCACGTCCATCGCGTCCGCAAGCCCTTGAGCCTGTGCATCCGAAGACCTGGACGTCTCGAGACGGCGATGGTCGACGTGTGTCCACGAACTGTCGGTGTCCAGCGACAAAGAGGAGCGGATCTCACGGGGGTGAGACGGTACATGCGCACGCGTCTGGGCGCGAGGCTGGGACGGCGGTGAGTGCCTCGTGCGCGCACGGAGGTTCCCTTTTCCCATCGCTCGGGAAGAGGTCAGTGCGTCACCAGACATGGACGGAGAAAGAGACACCGATGCGTCGGTGCTATCGCCGGAGCGCGGTCGTCCATGCGCGACAGTACGTCCAACGTCCACCTCCTTGCCCGTCTCCGAACCCGCGTCCTTGTCTTCGTCCCCATCCTTGCCCTTGCCCTGCTTCTTCGTCTTCGTCTTCTTCTTCTTCTTCCCCTGGGTGTTTCCTTGCTTCGACGCCGTCCCGGCTGGAGAAGCCTCTTGAGAACCCGCACCCGCACCCGCACCCGCACCCTCGAAATCCCCGGGGACGACGACCGCTGCTCCATCATCAACTTCAGCTTTACCTTTACCTTTACCTTCACCCTCGCCTTCACCCTCACCATCGCCCTCGTTCTCACCCTCACCCACGCCCACGCCCCTGCCCTTCCTCTTCCTCCTCCCCTTTCGCGTCGTACTCGCAGCGCTCTTCACCTCCGAGCCCTCCTTCCCCGTGCGCACGTCTCCCGTACTGTCTGCACCGTCTGCACCGTCCGCACTCGTCCTCGCGGTACGAGCGTCCTTTGGGACACCTAGCATCTGGCCCAGTCGGGCATAGTTGAAAGCGTAGACGGCGCCCAGAGACAAACCAGCGACGAACAAGCCCGCAACCGTCGCCGTCGCCGGCGTCGAATAAAAGTCGGCGTCGGTCGCCATGGGGTTGTGTAGGATGAGGAACCAAGAGGTTGGTGGTATGTTGCGTATGAATCTGTCGTCGCCGGATCAAAAAAAGCGCTGCTCGATGCTCTGCGGTCCGTGGGATCCTCAGTTGACGTGCCAATGGACTTGCTGCGACGCGTAAACACGCACATACAACGCGCTCGCATGAAAATCACAACCAACGAAAATCAATCGTGAATAAATTACTCTTATTTTATCCCGAAGAACCAAGTCGTATCTCACTGTATGTAACACTCGGAGCACATCGTGACTAACCCCCTAAAAAGAAATACAGCGTAGAAAGAAAGAAAATAACAAGGGCAAGTCATTAACAAGCTTCGTTCACAAGTACTGTGGGATAACGTACTGTAGTAATGAGAGGGTGAAAGGGAATGGTGTCGCTATAGATATATACCGCTCTCCGGCCATGCGTGAGATGGTTGAAATGTACACAAGGGGAAAAAAAGGAAAACGATCGTCGAGGTAGATCAATGTGACGATGACGATGAATACGACTAAGGACGTTAGAGCGTAGAGGAGGGGTGAAGATCCAAAAAAGAAAGGGCAAGTCGTGAGCTCCAGCCAAGTAGGAGCACGTCAGACCTCGGAATGTGTCGAAAACCGCATACTGTCCGACATGAGCTCTGCTGCACCGTTGATATGCAACGTCCCACCCGCCTTGTCGCTCCGCGCCAACAAGTCGTTCCAAATGTCTGCCTTTTCCCGTTCGCTCAACGGGGGTCGGCGCGGCGCGTTGAGTTCGCGAAACGTGGGCTGTGTTCGCGTGTGTGGAGACGCGTCTTGGTCTTGGTCTTGGTCTCGTCCTTGTGATCGTCCTGGTTCGGGGGATTCGAGTCGTGCGGTCATGTCACTCTGTGCACTCGGCGTTCGGTCCATTTGCCGTGCCCCCCCAATCCCAATCCCAATCACGGCACCGCTATCCATTTGCTTGACCATCATCGAATGCGAAGGCGAACTCGCCACGCTCCCACCCCCTCCACGTCTCGAGTTCCTAGGTGGTCTCGGCGGCGGCGACAGCGACACGATCCCATCCGCCATCCGTGACCGTCCAAGTCCGACTCCCGGGCTTTGATACGACGCACGCGCACTCCCAGAAGCAGACGCAGACATAGAGGAAGGTCTCGAAGAAACAGACGAAGGTAATTCCACAGAACACGTCTGACGAGACGGCGAAGGCAATGGGACATGGTCACCCTCGGCATCCTCCACCGTCCTCAGACCGGCGGGAACAGACGTCGACCGACGGGGAGTCCGTTGCAACGATGGCGTGCTTGGCTCACCACTTTCGACGTGGTCGTCACCTAAACGAAGCTGTTCAAGTGGTGTGATGATGTGTCGATCGAGCATAGGCTCCGGTATGCGCGGTATCACCACAGCCTCACCATAAGAGGACACTGAGGAACGGGCTGAATGGGCTTTCTGAAAGAACTGCGCAGAGGCGACGTCGGATGAGTTGGGCGAGGAGGAGGAGGTTGCCACGCTTGGTCGGGTGACAGCGATGCCTTTCGGTGTTGTGGACGTCCGGGTATGGTCCTTGTCGGGTGAAGATGATGATGGTTGGTGGAGTGACAGAGGCTCGTTGTTGCGTTCGCCTTGATTCACCTTCTCCAGAAGCTCCGTTGGAATAGCAGGCACGGGTGGAACAGCCTTGTCAGGTTGGGACCGATCCCGCAGAGCTCCTGTGCTAATCCGCCGCACCAGCCGCCACAGTTTTGGACCTTCACTCCCGTCCCCCTTCTCAGACCGTAACCGTGCATGACTCGCCATCGGGGTTGCCCATGCCCCATCCTCTGCATTCGACACGCCATCCATGGATCGCCCAGTCGACCGTAGGTCCGTCTTGTCAACTCCCCACATCTCCTGGAGGCTAGGCCGTGCTTTTGAATGGCCTCTGTCACGCGAAGGCGATTCCTCTGTCACCACACCCCCTCCCACGATCTTTCGCCACCGACTCGAGAGCTTGCGTGTCATACTGCGACCACCCGGGTCGGACATTGACGGCTGGTGTGAAGACGTGGCCTGCGAAGTAGTGAAAATGTGTTGATCCGCTTCGAACTTGCTCCACTGATCATTTAGACCGCCCGCTTGCCCGCGGCGCCCAGAACCAAAGATGGTGTAATAAGGTGTTGGCGAATGCTCCCGGTGATCTCGATCGTATCCACCATCGTGGGAGGCACTCGAGCTCATTCGGTCGTCGATCAATAGTTTGGGAGGGCTAGGCGTGTCACCACGATGGAGTTCCTGTTGTTTATAGGCCTCAACAACGGCACCGGCCGGGGTCAGCGGGAAAGGTACCCCGCCTTGGCGAGACATGCTCTCTTTGGGCGGTAGACGAAGACGGTCGGCATCGCCCTCATTTGGACGTGAAGGACTGCTCATGCCCCGTTCGCGTCCTTTGAAGAGCTTGGCAGAGCCGCTCGGACGGCGTCTGAGCACGTTACGCGTTTTAGGTTCCCTTCCACGAGCTGGGGGTACGTTTCGGATCGATGCATCGATACTCTCTTGACTCGTCGGCAGACCACTGCCCGTTCTGGGATTATAGATTTTGGCGGTTGCTTCGCTCGCATATCGACGGTGTGCATCTATGGATGTATTAGAACCGGGACCAGGTCTGGGCATGGCAGGGGCAACGCTACCCGAGATCTCCAGATCGGGTGGACGTGATTTCCGAGGCATCATGGACCATTTGCCGGCCGCGGCAGGGACATGAAACGAACTAGAAGACGCTTCGCTATCAGGGGTGGTTGTGGCTGAATTGAAGGAGAAGCGGGAAGGCGATGGGACGGCATGTCTAGAGAAAAGGCTTTTTATGCTCCCGGTCAGTCGTGAGTGGGATCGCGTGTGGTGGTCAGCTGGACTGCTGTCTGCGGAACCGGCGGCTGCGAGAACGGGCGGAAAATGGGGAGCGGTCAACGGTCGATGTGAGACGTAACTGGAAGATTGTTTGCAAGGAATTGGTGCTGTCGACGCTTGAAGGTCTGATTCGGTCGTGGATCTGGACCACGGGGAGACGGGATGGGAAGAGCGAGAGGACGTTGATCCATGTATGGGAGAATACGCAGAAGAAGGCCCGGGCATCAACATGCCGAACTCGGATCGATATTTTGAGTCAGCGCTGGGTCCTGATTCGGACGTTGCGGATGAAAGCGATCCCGGAAAAAGGCTGGTGTACCCAGTGGAGGGCGAGGTCATGGGCGTGGACTGGGCACTTGTTGTGTGAGAGGCGTGTGTGGGCAGTGAAGGGGCCGGTAGATCATCGTGATGGGAGTTTGTGGTTGCCAGCGACTGGGAAGACTTGCTGAGATCACGGGCACAATAACGCTGGAACAATCTGCGGGGTCTGTCTTTGGTGGAGGATTGGTCGTCTGTGGAACATGATGCACTGCGCTCGCGGGGACTCGGGGCCCGTGGTGCGGGGAACATGATCTAAGAGAATAGTGTGAGTAAAGGGATGCAGAATGCGGAGGGAAGCTCGGACGAACAGTTGGAAGAATGATGTTGGAATGCGCAGACCCTAGAAACGGATGACCAACAATAGCCTGGATAGAGGGATGATTAAGATGATCGAACGAGCGCGGAGGGAATGCGGGGACATACATAATACTCGCAAGGGCAATACTTGATGGACGATCTGTAGATGAAAAAAAAGAAAAGGAAAAAAAGGCAGGGCAATTACTGGTTCTTGAATGGTTACTCGCGCCAAAAACGGGGGCAAACAGAGCTACAACAGAGTACGTATTGCGCGCCGGAGCCAAAATAGAGTTACTTCCGGAGGGGTCAGCGAATCCGAACTTGGCGTGTGATCGGGATCAATGTGGGCTGAGCAGGACGATGCAACAATGCGGACTGAGGGATTGGACGTTGAAAAAAATGAGCGGAGGGTATTGATAGGGAATGGAGATATCAAGGTATGCTGGAGAAGGCTGAGTACATGTTGTGAGACAAAGACAAGTCGGGCGAACCTCTGCATACGGCGATTGGAGGGACAAGTTCTTTGCAGTCTCTCTGGGTCTAGGACGGCTCGGTGACACTCACGGAGAGGAGGAAAGAAAGAGGATGCTTTGTATTTTACGTTTTGATGAGTAAATAAATGACGCAGGATGGAGAAAGCAGTCTGAAACGGTGGGGAGGGTCCAGGCCGGTACTTGGTTACCATTTCCGATTGGGTTGTGCTTCTATCTCCATTGGCTGCACAGGTCGTGATCATATCATGAGGCTGCGCTAGTTCTTCTCCTTCTCCCTCAGTCCTCTACCAGTCATGTTTCCGATAGACGTCTCTCCTAATCATCCCCTCGAACAGCAGCCGACGATTGGATTGATCGGCATGGGTGCCATGGGCACCATGTACGCTAAACATCTATCCGACGCCGGCTGGAAAAAGTACGTTCCTTCGTCCCATCCTCGCCCTCGCTAAGCCGATATCCCCCCCCCCAAAGAATCAGCGTCTGTGATCTGCCCGAGAAATTCGAGTCGTTGACACGCACGTACAAAGGTATCTCGATAATCTCAGTCACGTCCCATTCTCACGATCCCTCTTCTTAGACGTCCCCGGAATCACTGTGCACAGAGATGGCCACGCCGTGTCTCGGATCTCGGACTTTATCATGTACTCCGTGGAAGCAGAGTATATCGATCGCGTGGTACAACAATATGGCCCCTGTAAGTCCTCCCACTACCCGCCGACCCATTTCTTGGGAATCATCATCACTTTTAGCAACAAAGGTTGGTGCCGTTGTCTCTGGCCAGACTTCCGTCAAGGCCCCGGAAAAAGCTGCCTTCGAATCCCATCTCCCGACAGATGTTCACATCGTCTCGATTCACTCCCTCCACGGACCTACCGTTTCCCCGGCCGGACAGCCATTGGTGCGTGCTTGGTTACCCCGCTGGTCACGCCTTTCATTTACCCCCGATCCATTAATCCCATCGTCGTCTAGGTCATTATCAAGCACCGTGCCCCAGATGAAAGCGTCAGGCTCGTCGAGAGCATATTCAAGTGCTTCAAATCGCGTTATGTCTACCTCACTTACGAGGACCACGACCTCGTCACCGCCAATGTCCAAGCGGTCACTCACGCCGCGTTCCTCACGTACGTCTCTTTCTTTCCTTCGCGACCGACACGTGCTCATATCTCTCACGCTAGTATGGGTACAGCATGGGCTGCCCGCCGCTCATACCCCTGGGAACAAGGCCAGTACGTCGGAGGTATAGAAACTGTCAAGGTGAACATCATGCTTCGGATATACTCCAACAAATGGCACGTCTACGCCGGCCTCGCTATCCTAAACCCCTCGGCCAAGACCCAAATCGACACCTTCGCCTCCAGCTCCACCGACCTGTTCAAACTCATGCTCGCCGGGAATCATGCTGGCCTCCGACAGCGCATCTACGCCGCCCGCGAGAAAGTTTTTGGGATCAAGGAAACCGAGGAAGGCGGATCGACCACCGTCTTCCTTACCGAGGACGTCCTCGACCAGTTCACTATCGGAGGGAGTCCCAAGCGCGGCACGTCCCCGCCCACGGGGACCACCGCACTGCAAACCAATTCGCATCTCGCACTCCTCGCGATGGTGGATTGTTGGGCCCGTCTCTCGATCCAACCATTTGACCACCTCGCGCTCGCGGCGACGCCCATATTCCGGATGTGGATCGGCGTGGCAGAGTACCTCTTTCGTTCGGTGTCACGTTTGGATACGGCAATCTATTCGGCGCTGCACGATGTGACGCATCGATCCGACGATTTGGAATTCGTCGTCGCCGCGCGGGGATGGAGTCAGTGTGTCGCGTTTGGCAACTTTGAGTTGTACAAGGACAGGTTCACGCAAACGGCTGAGTTCTTTGAGCCAAGGTTCGAGGAGGCGAACAAGATTGGTGGAGCGATGATCAAGGCGATCGTCGAGAGCAATACCACGACAAAGTAGCTTTGTAAAGCCGTTCTTGTGTACGGAGTAACATAGCCATGTTGACCACGTGACACGGTGAATCGCCGATCGCAATTGTCAAACTTTTTGTCATTGCCATGCCTCTGTCCACGACAACGCACCCGTTTCAAAATGCGACTGGTTTGCTAGTCGTCATACCAGACAAGATCGACGTCGAGGAGGAATCCCGCTTTTACGACGAACTCTGCGACGTGCGTATGCGCCGAATGCTTCAGGGAAGACTGTGCCTGACAAGGACTGCAGGAACCAGACGGTCGTGCATCACGCGCCTCGATTCACCGCTCTCAAGGTCCTCCGTCTGTCTTTTCGCACGACATATGGCTCGATGATAACTCGGGCGAGAGCCACGCGTTTGCAAGGGACGTGCAGATCAGTGGCTGGACCAACGTCGGTGACAAGCTGGGCGGCGCATACGTCGGTACGTCTCCCCTAGTTCGACCGGTTTGTTATTGAGACTGAACCCGCGTGGACGTGGGACAGTGTACGACTGTGTCATACGAACGAAAGAGGTCGGTCTCCTCACCCACCCTCATCATTCATTCCACCCAAACTCGCAGAGCACGACGATACACGCACACAAGCGCTACAGCGCCTTTGTCGAACTCTATCAAGCGCTCCGGCAGAGTCTACCCGTGCGTCTCGTCCCCTCTCTTGTCGCCACGCACGTCTTCACATCGATTAGCCCCACCAACAACACTTTGTCCCCGCGCTCCCTCCAAAATCACCCTTGTCACGCTACCGACCTGCGTTTCTTGACCACCGACGGCGACAGCTACAGTATTGGCTTTCTGCGGTATTGTTGCATCCCGAGATTGGGGCGTGTCAGGCGGTAAGGTGGTGGGTCATGGATTGACCTTTTAGCGTTGGCCCACTTGGACGTTGAGCGTGTGGACGCTTTTTTATTGCTTTTTTATACTGTCGAAGGACGTGTTGGATTGGACTGGATTTGTATTCTTCTATCGTACAGTTGTCTTGGAAGTAATAGTGGGTCGAGATCGGACATGTTGGGTTACTACAGACCTTGCATGCTCCACGGCTCATTGGACTTGGTGTGGCTTCATATTGGAGCAATCTACGATATCATGACATTCTGGACGATCTCGATCCTGAACCGCCTCGGAGCGCTCCGCGAACGGTTCGTTCTCGTCCGGGTTTCAGCCATCCGTACTTGTGAAATCCGAGATGGGGCCAAGGAACTAGGTTTGCGATCGCATCATGGTCGTAAATCAATCATCCCTGAAAAAAGAGAGAGGCAATGATCCAACCAGACTCGGACTTGGGGACGTGCCACTGATCCGTCCAACGCGCGCGCGCGCGTTGGACGGATCGATCATGAGCACATCAGGTCCAGGTGGCACATTTGGCATCTCGCGGGCCCGAGTCAATTGTTACCTCCCTGAAAAGCAAAAAAAAAAAAAAAAGGGGGGGGGGATTCAGAATGGTCCGCTCTCGTGAAGGTATAATTGATCCGATCATACTTTGGCCACTGTACTATTATCACTGTCACATCTGTCCAATGTGAATTCGGCACTAAGCGGTGGACGGTCCAGGATCGATCGACAAGTCCAGCGCACAGCTGCCATGTATCATTATGACAGGCTAAATGGAATCGGTCTTGGGGGCGCTTTTCGCCGGGGGCCGTCGTTGCGGTTTCGATCCCAATGCGCTGTCGATGAAATGATCCCGGCAAGTTTGGTTCCGCGACGAGAGTGAAACAGGTCCAGAGCCTAGGTGACGCGCCATCGACCCTGGCCGCCGAGTTCCGAGGTCACCTTGCCCCGCCCGTTGGACACGAGAAGCAAGTTTTACTTATGGCACGGTATTCTATGGCAACCCTCCGGACGAATCCGCGTCGCCAACGTTGGCATATGGTTACTGTCGCACTTGACATTCCAACGCGAGTAGCCAAGTACAATAAACGGTAAATACCACTGTGTTGAATGGGCCCTCGAATAGCCTCTTCGAATGTGAACCGTGAACGTTTGAACGCTTGACTGATCGCCGATCAAATTCAAGGGCCAGACCCTACATTGTGACTGCCACGTCCCCTGTTTTACTGCAACATTGCGTCGTTTCGGCCCTTACCCGTCCACCGGTCTACGTCAAGCAGTTTGCGAACAAGTCAACTTGTTCGACTGTAAGTGCGCAGTCAGGTCCTAACCCTGTGCAGCTCTAACGGAACCTTTTTTCTCACTAAACGAATGGCAATGCTGCCAGCGCCGCAATAAGTATAGTGGGAAGGAACCCCTAGGTTTGGTAGATCCCGATCTGTGTGAAAGAAGATGCCAACCAACTTCGTCAGCGTTGCTGAAACAGGCGGCCGCCGGTACCGGGGGGTATAAGTATGTTGATATTGGCTCCGTTGTGAGAAGTCGCGGTGTAGACGACTAGTACTGAATGGCCAGGTTCTTGGATACCTGCAACTGCGGCTACGGCGCTTGACCGGCGAATTGGTCACCTTGAGGTGGATCTTTCGAACTGTACCGAGGTCAAAAGGGAGGGTAGAGACGCGACTCGGAGATTCCGTAGCAGCCTACACTGATTTCTGCGACTTCCACACGCTGGAAGGGAAGGTCGTTGCAACGCCATGACGACGTCGGAATTCACCCGTAGATGCGTTTTATAGGGGTTGCCTATGACGAGATCCGTCCGAGGAGAAATGGAACAAGGTATGTGTTACCTGCGACCGGAAGTGGCTGCGGGAGAGACGATCCTGTTGGGATTGGGTGGTAGACATGAGCCGACGCCGCGAGGTGAATGCAGGAAAGGAGACGGAATGTACCAATTTTTGGTCAGGCTAGAATGCAAAGACCACCATCCATGACGAGAACTGTATTATCACGAGGTCCCGTCGGCCCAGAGCTCGTATTGTTACTGAGGTGAGTGTGTGTGGCAGTGACCACGTTTTGGCACGGATCGCATGGTCGTGGGTGGCACAGGAGGAAGAACATATATGCCCCTTAGAGAGCGGCCCTCCGGGAATTCCCCCTTGAAACCCTTCGCGGGAAGTTAGTTGACCTGTCGACATGCCGTGGAAAACGAAGAAGTACCTTCGGGATGTCGACACCGATTTGTTTGTCGCTCATAGCCTCGTACACAGGGATACGGGAGATCGAAACCGAACCAGCTTCCAGCTTTGGTTCTGACACAAGGTGGATGACACGATTCCCGACACGCATCAACATGGAAACGCGGTCTATCGATCACCCATGTAGTATATCGATGGATCCGAGGACCATTTGAATGGTGTGTATATTGCGTCTTCACAATGGTTCACATCCAGTTATCCATCACTGAGGGCCCGTCCAAAGATGATATAGTTGTTCATTCCGCCGTCCGTCTGGATTCTGTACGACCGTGGTCCGTGACAAGCGCTGTCGCCCCTTGATTGGACACGCAGTGGCGTTGAGCAGAAGAATCTGTTCATAAGTTGAGATAAGTGATAAGTTTGAGACGTTCAATGCACTGTACTCCGTGGAACATAACACCCGCTAATGGCGACGCTCGTGCATCGCGCGACGTCTGTTCAATAGGCGAGCGCGTGGTCGAGTGATCAATCCTGCATGGTTTAGATCCTTATCTTTCAAACCTTGACGTACGCGGGGTCAGAAAAGCTGTTAAGAGAGACGTGCAACATCACCAGAGCAGCTGAAATGAATGGCAGTCCAACAACTGTTTCGGGCTGATGAGCCTTCTAAGCAACCCCAAAAAGTGTCATGTAGTACAGGTTCCTTTATTAGGAAACGCTAGCCTGGCCTTTCTCTTGCCCAACCTTTGCCAATGTGATGAGTAGATGAAACCCCTGAGGATGTTCGATGTCCGAGATGTCGGGGAACCTGTATAAAATTAATAACGGTGATCGGAAGGGCCGCTGGCCGATTCAGACAACGGCGGAAGTAATCGATCATATCCGTTCGCACCTGGAAGACTGTTTGCTATCGTTACCCATGAACGTTTTGCCATTGTCGGCATGGTGCGTTGCCAATGTCGCGGAACGTTTAACAACACCTTGAAAGCGTATAGCTAGAAGGTATAGCTCCGGCTTTGCGCGGTCTGTAATACAACGGAGCAAGAGTGCACCGTGAGCCTCGCTTAACAACTCAAGTAGCAACCATGGAAGTGGCCAGAGGAAGATGGATGGAGAGCGACGACCTGTGAACTGACATTTCGAAAAGATCGTGATGATCCCTGTTGAGGTGGACTCCGACTCGGTGGAGGCTGCGAAATGAGGCGTGAGACTCGTGACTTGTGCAAAAGCACACAAGGTATCTATATATACAAGCTCTCTTTGTCGCCGCACCCACCCATTATACATCATCCCAAATCATCTGCGCGATTCCGGCGCGATCCAGATCAGCTATTATCACGCTTGACCTCCATATTGCCAATGGCTCACATCCTTTGCGGCAGACTCTTGCATCGCATCCAGGCAATAGTATGGATCGGAGACGATTATCTTTGACATAGAACTTGAAGCATGCCAGAATCCTGATATAAGAAACTGATGACACTGATATACTGTAGTCGGAACACAACGATATTTGCCGAGACACCTCCAACAAGTACACTGTACGGGGGATTGAAGAAAGGTGGATCAATGCGTATGGCGATGCCAATCTGGCAACGTCAGTGTCATTGATTGGAACGAAATGGTGTCCGATGCTTCGCTTCCCCCAACCAGTAAATATCGATGATCGGGATGTGGTTTGAGACCGCTGTACGGCACGTCATAATTCTCTTTCGCTGTATATCTCTTGTTGACTACTCGTAGGTGTCAAGTGAGATCGAGTTTCGGCTACGAGTCCTTCAAATAGTACTAACGAACTTGTCATTGCGTCGTATATGGACTGCGTATGTTCTTCCTCTTGCGCAGCGAAGGTCCCTACTTTGCGTTAGTAGGTCTGGGCACACCTTCCTTGGATAGTAAATCATTGGTCTTGTGTCTTTGCAGGATGCGCTTATCAATGTCGACAATACACTTTCTTCTCCGCACTGTTCGTGACGAGACGTCCCCGTAGCAACGGCATTCACATATCCGTTAAGTTCGGATGTACCCGAATACTTATTGGCTCCACTACACCACCACACTGCACATCCTCAGGGACGACGGGTGTAGGTCCATCAACTCATCCTCTCTAGAGCACGACATGAGTAACCCACAATGGTAGAGACACGCGCACTGGAGGCGGAAAGGTTTGAATACAGAGATCGAGGCTCGGCGGTAGGATCAAGAAGATAACATATCGAGCGATATGGTCGGACTACTGACCCGGCGAGCACGGGTAGGAGAAATAAGGTTGCCGGGCCCTCACACCGAAGCGGCGGCGGTGGGTAGGTGCCTGGCTCGCGCAGGCAACGCAGCAGAGGCGGATTATGAATTAAGCTAGGTATGGACTAGGACGAAGGAACAGAATGTACAATATGCTAGATAAATCTGCCCATAAGAGAACATCATCAAATATGAGCATCGTGCGCACAGCTCGGCGAGCGAGACAGTGTATGGAGTGAGAGGTCCTGCCGCGAGTCCTCCTCTGAGTCTGGAGGAACGGCCACTCGGAATGTGATCTCCTCCTGTGCTGTGAGTACCGCTCTCGAGGAATCATCACTTGGAATGCGGTATCGACCAGTCAGCCCAACCTGCACGACGATCAAGAGAAGTGTCAAAGCCTGCCAAAATGAAGCGACTCAGTGCGCAAGATAATTGGAATGACGAGTGGACACATACAGCCAGTTGAGAAGCGACGCCGAGGCCGACCACCAGGGAAGGGGAATTCAATGCGTAGAGCGCAAGCATAACGGTATTGGAAACCGCAGATATGGCGCCAGATTCGACGACGACATATATTGAGGACACGTTTCGATTGGCTCGGGTGGTCATCAAAGAAGCCAGTTTTCGACCCATCCACCAGAGACGCCCCGCGATCGCCACCGTGACGGACAAATTGAGAGTCATGTCGAGCACAAATGCTGATATAATGAGGTCGGGCGCTACTGAACCATACAAGCCCACGTTCGGGACCGCAGATACGGCCTCCGTTGAATAAGCGGTACCTAACAAGATGTTGGCGAGCATGTCAAGCGCAACGAGGAGTTCACGAACCCGCGCAACCGGCCGCTAAAATGATCTGTGAGGCAATCTCAGTAAAGTGTTCCAACACAGATGATCCCGGTGATTGGTTACCTACAGGAAATATGGCGACCCTCCAATCGCACATGAAAACCACATAAAGTCGCCAAATCTCATCGATAACAAGTGTGCGTCTCAGCACACACATCATTGCAGCCATGTTGAGCTTACTAGAATAAAGCCTTGGGCAAGCCACTTTATTGTTCCCTTGAGCATAACTTTGGTATACGGTATACAAGGGTTGCGTACCAGAGTGACATACATATAGTTCTTGAGCACGGGCAGTGTGGTGGTATAGTTGAGCCAATATATCGTGGAGTAGTCGGGTACATCGTCTGGCGCATAGACAAACGCATCCAGCGACTGTTGTAGAGATGCCCCTACATGAACAGTGCATAGAAGGATAAGTATCGTGCACGTCACTAAGAGTACCCTATCAATCGCACATGATCAATCACTGGTGCTAGTCATTGGGATGACATTGAACCTACCAGCGAAGAGTAGGGACCTTCCCTTCACGCAAAAGAACGAACATGCACAATCCGTACATGACGCAACTTCCAAGTGATTAATACAATTCGAAGGACTCATTGCAACCACCAAGACTTACTTGACACCTCCAAGTATGCGAGTATCAGTGGGAGATACGCAGTCAAGACAACACAAGACATACCGTACAATACAGTCTCAATCCATATCCCGATCATGGATATTTTGGCCATGGGAGGAAGTGCAGCATCACTGGTCGCCATCTTGTCCCAACTAATGGGCGGTAGATGCAACTATTTAACCTGTGCGGAGATATTTCAACCTCCAACCCTTGGCTGTGTGACACGCGCTGGATTTATCCTTTCACATCAGGACCCTAGTACGCTTGTGTATAATTGAATCAGCAAAGTTTACTGTGCCCGAGAAAAGAGCAGAGCACTACACACACCACTCTTCATTTGGCAAGGACTTGGAGTAAATGGTGCTGTAATACATTCACGTTTGGGGATCGCTTAGGTGCTTGTGGAACAACGCGCCCCACGTCAGAATTCTTGAACTACTGTTCATATCAGCTGCCATTCGCAGATTCAACTTGTCCACATGTGTTCTATGAAGGAGAACAAGGTCGGACAGTTGTGCGCCTAGGTTGATCAACGGTTTATGACGGATTCGTGTTCGTCCATGAGAACAGTCGTGGATCCAGGAGGCGCTCGCTGGTCTAACTTGGGGACAAGGCACCCTCCCTGAAGGTTTTCCATAGGGCTAGGTACAACAATGCATGGGAAAATTCCATAATACATATATATGTTGTACCAAAACCTAGTTACTTTTGCCGAGAGTGTAACCTGGAAGAACTCGGAAAGTGCCGCCTGGCGGAGGTAAGTACAGCACATACGGAAATTGGAACTTGAAAACGATGCTTTCAAGTTGTAGCTAGCTCACGGTCCCTGGATTGATGCAGCGATAGATCGTTGACCACCTCCTGGATGGAAGAAGACGAATCCGTAATAAACCGTGGATCAACCATCGCCGTTAAGCGCACAACTATCCGACCTTGTTCTCGAGCTGAGTACCAGAGACGCATTCAAGGTCCACAAACACCTAAGCAATCCCAAAACGTGTATGTACTATGTATTACAGCACCATTTACAGTCCTTCAAGTTGTTTCTCGGGTAAGCTTTGTTGAATCAACTTGAATCATATGCAAGTGCAGGGTCCCGGTGTGTAATTTAGGATTAGTCCAGCGCGGACTCGGAGGTCCACTTATCTCCGCACAGGTTAAATAGTTACCATCTACATAGTCATGTCTATCCCATCAGTTCGGACAAGATGGCGACCAGTAATGCTCCACTTCCTCCCATGGCCAAAATATCCATGATCGGAATATGGATGGAGACTGTGTTGTACGGTATGTCTTGTGTTGTCTTTACTGCGTATCTCCCCCTGATACTCCCGTACTCACAGGTGTCAAGTATGCTTGAGTGCCTCTAACGAACCCTTGGAATGGTATTGATCAACTTGTAGCTGCGTCATGTACGGACTGTGCATGTTCATTCTTTTGCGTAGAGGGAAGGTCCCTACCGTGACTCTGCGCTGGTATGTTCTCAGTCATCCCAATGACTAGCACCACTGATCATGTGCGATTGATAGGGTACTCTTAGCGATGTGCACGATACTTTTCCTTCTTTGCACTGTTTATGTAGGGGCATCTCTACAACAATTGCTGGATGCATTTGTCTATGCACCAGACGATGTACCTGACTACTCTACGATATATTGGCTCGACTATACCACGACACCGCGCGTGTTCAAGAACATTCTGTATGACACACTGGTACGCAACCCTTGTACGCTAGTATACCGAAGTTATGCTCAAGGGAACAATATAGGTGTTTGCCCAAGAGTCCATGCTGGTAAGTTCGCTATGGTTACAATAATGTGTGTACTGATATGCACACTTGTTATCAATGAGATTTGGCGACTTTATGTGGTTTTCATGTGCGATTGGAGGGTTATCATATTTCCAGTAGGTAACCAATCATGATCTGTGGTAAAACTTTACTGAGATTGCCTCATAGATCATATCAGCGGCCGGTTGCGTGGGTTCGTCCTAAACACCTCCTTGTGCTTGACATGCTCGCTGACATCTTGTTAGGTATCCTTTATACAATCTCAGCCATGTCTGCGCTCCCGAACGTCGGCTTGTATGGTTCAGTAGTGCCCGACCTCGTTATAGCAGCATCGGTGCTCGATATGATTCTCAATGTGTCCGTCACGGTGGCGATCGCGGGGCGTCTTTGGTGGATGGGCCGAAGACTGGCTTCTTTGAAGACCACCCGAGCCAATCAAAACGCGTCCTCAATATACGTCGTCGTCGAATCTGGTGCCATATCCACGGCTGCCAATATCGTTATACTTGCGATCTACGCATCGAATTCCCCTTCCTTGGTGGCCGGACTCGACGTTGCTTCTCAACTGGCTGTATGTGTCCACTCGGCATTCCTTTCTTTTGCGCACTGAGCCGCTTCGTTTTGGCAGGCTTTGACACCTCTCTTGATCGTCGTGCAAGTTGGACTAACTGGTCGATACCACATTCCAAGTAGTGATTCCTTGAAAACGGTGTTCACAGCAGAGGACGAGATCATATTCCGAGCGGGGGTTCCTCGAGAGCAGAACTCGCGGCAGGACCTATCGCTCCATACATTGTCTGGCTCGCCGGGCCCTACGCACGATGTTCATGTTTGTTGATGTTCTCTTATGGGCAGATTTCTCCAGCATATAGTACATTCTGTTCCTTCGTCCTACTTGGAGTGTAATTCATAATCTCCGCCTCCGCTGCTTGCATTGCGCGAGCCAATACCAGGCTACCAGCAAACGTTGCTGGGTAGTAGCGCTGTGGCTCGGCGACCTTCTTTCTCCTGCCAGCGCTCTTCGGTGAGTGGTTCGACCATCTCGCTCGACATGTTATAATCTGTATCCTACGGCCGAGCCTCGACTTCTGTATTCCAACCTTTCCGCCTCCGGTGCGCGTGTCTGTACCACCATTGGTCACTCATGTCGTGCTGAAATGCTCTAGAGAGGATGAGCTGATCTACACATGTGGTCCCTTGGCCATGAGCATGTGCAGTGTGTGGTTTAGTGGAGCCAATTGCAATAAGTAATCGGGTACATCCGAAGCGCAGATGCGAATGCCGTCTGCACCTTGTCACGAACAGTGCAGAGAAGAAAGTGTATTGTCGACATTGATAAGCACATCCTGCAAAGATACAAGGCCAATGATTTACTATCCAAGTAGGGTGTGCTCGGACCTACCAACGCCAAGTAGGGACCTTCGCTGCGCAAGAGGAAGAACATACACAGTTCATATACGACGCAATGACAAGTTCGTTAGTACTATTTGAAGGACTCGTAGCCGAAATTCGATCTCGCTTGACACCTGCGAGTAGATATAGCGAAAGAAAAATATGACGTACCGTACAGCGGTCTCAAACCATATTCCGATCATCGATATTTGCCGGTTGGGGGAAGCGAAGCATCGGTGGACACCATTTCGTTCCATCCAATGACACTGACGTTGCGAGATGCATGTGCTTGACATACTTCGAAGACAGGGATCCCCAGCCTCGACGGCGGTGTTGCACTGGTACAGCCTGTGACAAGTCGACTCCATACGCATTGATCCACTGTTCTTCAATCCCTTACAGAAGTACCTCATTGTACTTGTTCGAGTCAAGCTGTGCTTCAAGACAGTGTCTCGTGCGCAAATGTCATTGTGTTCTGATTATATCAGTGCCATCAGTTTATTACCTCGCTTGGCAAGGTTTCTCCTGGGTCAGCATTAACTGTTTATATCCGGATTCTGGCATACCATTACCTGGATGTGATGAAAGAGTCTGCCGCAAAGAATGTCAGTCATTGGCAATATGGACGTACTGGTCAAGCGTGAAAATAGCTGATCTGCGTCGCGCGGAGAGATGCACGACCACACATTATCTGATTATTGTGCAACCCAAAATTTCCTCGTCATCGCTTCTTTTCTTCATCACTCGTTATGTTTTATTGGCCTGTTTCCACCTCCATGCAAGCTACCCGTCATCTAGTGTTGTCCCTCTCGTTCTGTCAGCGATCCTCAGTTCATCCTTGGCTTCGCAGCGCAACATTGTTATTTTCTGGAGTCCATTTGCTAAGTATGTTGCTATTGATCTCTGTCCAGTGGTCGCGTTATCCCTTGCAGTCGTCATTTGTTGTGCTGTTCATACGCTCACGCGAGGGGCACGAGAGGTCGAGGAGACGGTGTCAAGCACCGTGACATTGAGAGATAGTCCAGGGGTGCAGGCGAAAGCAATGACACGGCGTGCCGACAAGAAAAGCAGGCAGTTGAGTTGAGTTGAGAGGCATCGAGAGTAATGGGAAGCACCCGGTAATGGACTCGAACGAGCTAGATCAGCTAATCTTGCGGCTCTTTATTGCTCCCTCTCGTTTTACTTACATTGTTGAATCAATAGGACGATATCGTTCGTATACTTAAACTCAGAGTTTCTACAGAAAAATCTCGTAGTAATGTGCAGTACGGTAGTACCAAAACCTAGGTACATTTTGCCGAGTGTGAGAAATGCTAATATGCATTATGACATAGTGTACTGTATTCACAACCTGTCTTCGCGAGGTTCGCGGGATTCCCGGTGCGAGGAGCGGAGCTCTGAGCTGCAGCATGATACAAGGAAGCGTTAACCGCTTTGCAACGAGCCACGGCGCCGGCCGAGAGAGTTCGTCAAGTCGTAGTACCACCTCTGTCTCTGCGTACCGTCACATAACAACAATTCCGGTCCAGAAACAATTTGGCTCGGATTTGTGAGAGGTCAAAACCGGCTGGAAATAATGATATCTTATCCGCAAGGGATGATTCAGACTTACTAAGGCAAGTATCGTATCTATGACACAACGTGCGCAGGGTCCGACGAGCGAGATAGTGTGGTATGAAGTGGTAGGTCATGCTGACAGTCCTGCTCTTGAAGGATCCCCACTCGGAATGTGATCTCGTCCTGTGCTGTGAGTACCGTTTCCGAAGAACCATCACTTGAAATATGATATCGATCAGTTAGCCCAACCTGCACGACGATCAAGAGTGGCGTCAATGCCTGCCGAAACGAAGTGAAAGCAACTCAGTGCGCGAAAGAAAGGAATGACGAGTGGACACATACAACCAATTGAGAAGCGACATCGAGTCCGGCCACCAAGGCAGGGGAATTCGATGCGTAGAGCGCAAGTATAACGAAATTGGAAGCCGCAGACATGGCGCCCGATTCGACGACGACGTATATTGAGGACGCATATTGATTGGCCCGGGTGGTCGTCAAAGAAGCCAGTTTTCGACCAATCCACCAGAGACGCCCCATGATCACCACCGTGACAGACACATTGAGAATCATATCGAGCACCGATGCTGCTATAACGAGGTCGGGCACTACTGAACCATACAAGCCGACGTTCGGGAGCGCAGACACAGCTGTGAGTGTATAAGCGATACCTAACAAGATGTCGGCGAGCATGTCAAACACAATGTGGAGTTCACGAACCCATGCAACTGGTCGCTAATATGATCTATGAGGCAATCTCAGTAAAGCATTTTACCACAGATGATCTTGATGATTGGTTACCTACAGAAAATATGATAACCCTCCAATCGCACGTGAAAACCACATAAAGTCGCCAAATCTCATTGACAACAAGCGTGAATGTCAGTGTACACATCATTGTAGCCATATCGAACTTACTAGCATGAAGTATTGGGCAAACACCTATATTGTTCCCTTGAGCATTTTGGTATACTAGCATACAAGGGTTACGTACCAGTGTGTCATACAGGATGTTCTTGAGCACGCACAGTGTGGTGGTATAGTCGAGCCAATATATCGTAGAGTAGTCCGGTACACCGCCTGGCGCATAGACGAACGCATCGAGCAATTGTCGAAGAGATGCCCCTACATGAACAGTGCAGAGAAGGAAAAGTATCGTGCACGTCACTAAGAGTCCCCTATCGATCACACATGATCAGCGGTGCTAGTCATTGGGTTGGCTTTGAACTTACCAGCGCAGAGTAGGGACCTTCCCTCCACGCAAGAGAATGAACATGCACAACCCGTACATGATGCAACTACAAGTTGATTAATACCATTCGAAGGGTTCGTTAGAGGCACTCGAACATACTTGACACCTGCGAGTACGGGAGTATCAGGGGGAAATACGCAGTAAAGACAACACAAGACATACCGTACAACACAGTCTCCATCCATATTCCGATCATGGATATTTTGCCCATGGGAGGAAGTGCAGCATTGGTCGCCATCTTGTCCCAATTCAAACTAATGGGACGGACATGACTAAATGCAACTATTTAACCTGTGTGGAGATAAGTGGAACTGCAAGCCTTGGCTGTGTCGCGCTGGGCTAATTCTTACGCACTGGGACCCTGCACTTGTATATGATTGATTTACCCGAGAAACAAGGACTGGAGTAAATGGTGCTGTAATGCATACACGTTTTGGGATCGCTCGGATGATCGATGAGGCTCAGGCTCGCCCAGTGGGGAAGAATTCTTGAACTGCACAGATTCAGAAGTTGGTGGTGCTGATTCGTCCACAACAATTTCGCTACGTTCCAATCGTGTCAGCGGAGGCTCTCGCTGGTGGCCGGCCTATCGGTGCAACCCCAGGGACCACGAACAAAGAACAAAGCATCCTGCCCTGAAAGGTTTTCTATAGGGCTGATGTTCACAACCCTGAGCACGGCTGTCTCCGAGCAATTCGCCAGATTCCCGCGAGGAGCGGAGGCTCCGAGCTGGAACACGGTGACGATACTAGGAAGCTTCGACCGCTTTGCAAACGACTCGGACTTTGCGCACAATCGCATAACAACAATTCCGGTCCCTAAATAGGCCTATCTGTGAGAGGTCGAGCGAGGTGAAAGGTCGAAAGTGACTCAGGCTGGAAACGGGTTTATCTGAGTGACTTGGACTTACATGCTAAAGCGGGTGGCATGACACGACTGACCACAACTCCGAGTCCACCCGCTTGAGATCGACCACACCACAACCATGATTCCATATTCTGGTCCAATTTTTCCACTTGCTGTCGTATCTGGGATCTATCAGAGAGTTGGGTTGGTCGTTCGAGTTCAGCTGGACTGGTGACCACTGCGCGCGTTCCAACTAAGTCTCGACATAAGTACTATAGCTGTCTCGCCGAGATATGGCGATGAATTCGTCTGCTCTACACGACAGTGAATGCATGGGTCGACACACCGGGCTCAGCAACACGGGCACACTTGCCTGAGGGTGATGTTTGGTGGTG
Source organism: Xerocomellus intermedius (assembly GCA_038090955.1). Taxonomy (NCBI): domain Eukaryota; kingdom Fungi; phylum Basidiomycota; class Agaricomycetes; order Boletales; family Boletaceae; genus Xerocomellus; species Xerocomellus intermedius. The sequence goes on from JBBPNP010000062.1 coordinate 61,662, forward strand.
TCGGATGAAGGGGAAGGCCAAGAGCACGAACTCGGAACTGGGCTAGGGGCAAACCTGAAACGGCCAATTTCAACAAAGAGAGGCCATACCAATTTGGATTTTGAGCGTAGCCTCAAGGACTCAGGAGAAAGGATGTCGACTCGCGGCGGTATTGACATCACCTGGCAATGTTTGCTGGTGGTAATTCCCGCAATACAAAGCAGCGAATCTGTTGTCAAGGCGGAGGTTATTAACAATATTATGGTATGGACTACGACGAAGGACCAGAATGTAGAATATGCTGGAGAAATCATAAGAGCATTCGGTAAAACATCCTCAAACATGAACACCGTGCGCAGGGCCCAACGAACGAGATAAGAGTGTAGTAGTATGAAATGGTAGGTCATTTCGAGAATCCTGCTCGAGAGGAATGCCCACTCGGAATGTGATCCCGTCCTGTACCGTGGGGACCGTTTTCCAGGAACCACCGTCCGGAGTGCGATTTCGATCAGTTAGCCCGGCCTGCGCGACGGTCAAGAGTGGCGTCAATGCCTGTCAAAACGAAGTGAAGCGACTCAGTGCGCGAAAAAGAAGGAATGACGGGCGGACACATACAGCGAGCTGAGAAGCGATGTCGAGTCCAGTCGTCGAGGCAGAGCTATTCGATGCGTAAAGCGCAAGTACAAAGATATTGGTAGCCGAAAAGATGGCGCCCGATTCGACGACGACGTACATTGTGGACGCGAATCGATTGTTTGAGGTCGCCGTCAAAGAGGCCATTGTCCGACCCATCCGCCAGAGACGCGCCACAATCGCCCCCGTGACGGACACATTGAGTGTGAATCCGAGCGCCCATGCTGATATAATGAGAGAGGACGTTACTGAACCATACAACCCATCGTTCGGAAGCGCAGATACAGCCGAGGCTGCATAAGCGGTACCTGACAGGATGTCGGCGAGCATGTCAAGCACAAGGAGGTGTTTACAAACCCACGCAACCGGCCGCTAATATGATCTGTGAGACAGTCTCAGTAAAGGGTTGTCCACAGATGATCCTGATGATTGGTTGCCTACAGGAAATACGACGACCCTCCGATCGCACATGAATACTACATAAAGTCTCCAGATCTTATTGATGACAAGTGCGCGTCTCAGCACCCCACATCATTGTAACCAACTTGAACTTACTAGAATAAAGTCTTGGGCAAGCACCTTGATTATTCCCTTCAGCATAACTGTGGTATACTAGCAAACAAGTGCTGCATACCAGTGTGACATACAGGTTGTCCTTGAGCACGCGCGGTGTGGTGGTGTAGTCGAGCCAATATGTGGTGGAGTAGTTGGGTACACCAACTGGCGCATAGATGAATGCGTCGAGCAATTGTTGTAGAGATGCCCCGACATAAACAGTGCAGAGAAGGAAAATTATCGTGGACATCACAACGAGCGCCCTACCAATCGCATGTGATCAGTGATATAGTAGTCATGCGGGATGACCTTGAACCTACCAACGCAGGGTAGCGACCTTCCCTCCACGCAAGATAATGAACATGCACAGTCCGTACATGATGCAGCTACGAGTTCATTAGTACCATTTGAGGACTCGTTGCAGCCACTCGGACTTACTTGACACCTCCAAGTATGCGAGTATCAGTGGGAGATACGCAGTAGAGACAACACAAGACACACCGTACAACACAGTCTCAACCCATATCCCGATCATGGATATTTTGCCCATAGGGGGGAGTGAAGCATTACTGATCGCCATCTTGTCCGAACTAATGGGACGGACTTGACGCATCTATTTAACCTGCTGTGGGGCTATACCTGGGCCCGACGGCTGTGTCGCACTGGGGCGAGCCTTTTGTAACGGTAATATCTCCTGTGCTCGTGGCTGGCAGTACTGATCTATTAAAGATCATGCTGCGTTCTACCTATATCGGCGTCATCAACGTCCTCTGATCGTGTCCCGACTTGCGGCACGCTCAACGGTTAGAGATGAACTTGAATGGAATGGAATGGAGTTTTCCAAAAACAACGAACGACTCTGAGATGGTGAATCCAAGTTCATAATTAATGGCGTTCTTTTCGCAGTACGCCACACTGCCTCACGAATCACGCTGATGATGACGACGGACATGGTTACTGGGACGACCTAAAAACAAAGAAGCGCCATAATCGCCACAGAAAAAGACGCCGTACCAACTTGGATATTTGTTGGCACCATGCTTGAAATGACCTAGCGAGCTTAGCTTCGGAGACACGCGCGTAGTGACACTGTGAGGATGTTATGGCAGGCGAATCAAGAGTAATATAGTGGTGGCCCCATTTGTTTCTTGGTCTTCTCAAGTTGATTGAAGCCTGGCCATGGTATAGACGCCTTGGTACACAGCAGTCGATCAGCAGGATATAAAATTAGTGCGAGGGAATCTAAATTAAGACCCAAGGATATATCATACCATAGTGAATGCATTGTCCAGAAGCGAGACAAGTTACTCGTACTTGTACCGCGAATGATTATTGTATTCACCGAAAGATTGGCAGAGACGCCGGAATGTGTGAGTCTGGTTGTTCACGTGTGTTATGTGAAGGAGAACAATTGAAGGTCGAACGATTGTGCGTTCAGCAACGATGCCACCCAATCGAGGATGTCCTATGCCAGATGTCGTGGGAACCCAGGAACCTCAAGGTGGTCAAAATATTACTGCATCTTGAGTCAGTGCATCAATGACTCCAAAATACTTAGTACCAAAGCGTTCGGCGAAAGGTTCTCCATAATCCTGATGAGTCCGCAATCTTTAAATTGAGCGCGGCCGTTCTTCGCGCGGTAAACGGTTCGTCGGATTTCTGATTCGAGGAGTCGCGACGCGGAGCTTCAAGTTGGACCATAATGACACCAGGTAGTAACAACTCAATCGGCTCTGTGGGTCGGGCGGAGTGTGAGGTCAGGAGCGGCAGGAGACAGTAATGAGTCCCCTCGGGAACCAGTGGAGGGGTGACTTGGACAGTTATCAAGGTGTCGGGCCACGCCTGACCACAACTTCATTCCTTGACACCTTAGTTTCCTAGTCCAATTCTGGCCCTTGTTCTACGTGAGTTCTATCGTAGAGTACGTGTATTTCCGTGCTGAAACCACCAACACCCAACAACCACAATGATACTTCTCGTGGCCAACCTTTCCTGACGCGAAACGTTGGCCCGACATGATCATTTACAACGATGACAAACTCCCCATCATCATCGTTAGTTATCACAGGAGACGCAGGGGCTAGATGGGCACCCACAGGTCGACAAACAGATCATAGTATCATAGTGTTCTTCGTCATTCATCAGAAAGAAGACTGGCCATCGACGCCGTTCGGGCACGGGCGATTTCTCTTAAGGAAGGTTTGCATTGAAATGCAATGGACGACGCCGGCGGATCCTTACCACAAACGGTTCAGGGTGAGTTTCTACTCGCAATCATAAATTCATGCGTCTTATCTTGACACGTTGACGAGCGGATTCGAGACTCGCGCTGAAGCGGAACTTAGTGGAAGCAGTCCTCAAAGAGCATTTCTTCACGACATGAGCATCGGAGGCGGAAAGGTTGGGTATAGAGATCATCAGTGGTAGGATCAAGACGATAGTGACTGACAGAAGGGTGCCAGTGCCAGTGCCAGGAGAGAGGCTGTCGACTCGCGGCGCTATTACCCGGGATCATTTGCGGATAGCCTGATAGTGACTCACGCAATACGGAGCGGCGAAGACGGAGATAATGAATGGACTACAACGAAGGACGAGAATGTGGAATGTGCTAGAGGAATTTGCTCATAAGAGCGTTTGGAAAAATGCCATCAAACACGAACGTCGTGCGCAGAGCTTGGCGAGTGAAACATATGGAGTGATAGGTCCTGCCGCGAATCCTGCTCTCGAGGAACCCCCACTCGGAATGAGATCTCTTCCTGTGCTGTGAGTACCGCTCTCGAGGAATCATCACCTGGATTGCGGTATCGACTGGTTAGCCCAATCTGCACGACGATCAAGAGAGGTGTCAAAGCCTGCCAAAACGAAGCGACTCAGTGCGCGAAAGAAAGGAATGACGAGTGGTGACATACAGCCAGTTGAGAAGCAACGTCGAGTCCGCTCAACGACGCAGGGTTATTCGTTACGTAGAGCGCAAACATAACGATGGTGGTAACCGCAGATATGGCGCCCGATTCGACGACGACGTATACTGAGGCCATGTATCGATTGGCCCGGGTGTTCGTCAAAGAAGTCAGTTTTCGATCGATCCACCAGAGACGTCCCGCGATCGCCACTGTGACGGACAAGTTGAGAGTCATATCAAGCACCCATGCTGATATGATGAGGTCGGGCACTACTGAACCATACAAGCCGACGTCCGGGACCGCAGATACGGCTGTCGTTGTATAAACGGTACCTAACAAGATGTCGGTGGGCATGTCGAGCACAAGGAGGAGGTGTTCACGAACCCACACAACCGGCTGCCAAAATGATCTGTGAGGCAATTTCAGTAAAGAGATGATCTTGATGATTGGTTACTTACAGGAAATATGACAACCCTCCAATCGCCCATGAAAACCACATAGAGTCGCCAAATCTCATTGATAACGATAACAGGTGTGCATCTCAGCGCACATCATTGTAGCCACATTGAACTTACTAGCATGAAATCTTGGGCAAGCAACTTGATCATTCCCTTCAGCATAACTTTGGTATAATAGCATACAAGGATTGCGTACCAGAGTGTCATACACAATGTCTTTGAGCGCGACCAGTGTGGTGTCGTAGTCGAGCCAATATGTCGTGGAGTAGTCGGGTATATCATCTGGCGCATAGACGAACGCGTCGAGCAATTGTTGTAGAGACGCCCCGACATGCACGGTGCAGAGAAGGAAAAATATCGTGGACATCACTACGAGCACCCTACCAATCGCACATGATCAGTGATGTACTTTCATACAAATATCCACCTACCAGCGCAGAGTAGCGGACCTTCCACGCAAAAGAATGAACATGCACAATCCGTACATGACGCAGCTACAAGTTCATTAATGTTATTCGAAGAATTCATTGCAGCTGGCACTTGGACTTACTTGAGACCTCCAATATGCGAGTATCAGTGGGAGAAACATAGTAGAGACAACACAGGACATACCGTACAACACAGTCTCAATCCATATCCCAATCATGGATATTTTGGCAATGGGAGGAACTGCAGCATTACTGGCCCGGGCCGCTATCTTGTCCCAGCCATTGGGACGGACATGACTGGACGTCTCTACAGTCGACTCCCACATAACGAATACCACTCCCGAAGTATGTGTTATGAGGGAGTACTTATTCTGAATCGTTCTCTGGGAGGTCGACTTGCCGAGACAAATTTTGTGGGTGTAAGTTGGATTCAAAATGCGCAGAACTCTGATAGACTAATAGACTAGTATTCCCGCTACGGTAGTGGGTTCTTTTGCCAATTCGGGTGCCCTCAAACATTCTGGCGTTGCCTAGGTAGACTGGTGACCAATCCGTCTATGACAATCGATTCAGATCCGAAAGCCGGACAACCGCCGCGCTCGATTTGAAATTTCGATATTCCATTTGGAAATAATCCGTTGGTGGGGACTGCTGTCACCACGTAGCCAAAAGTCAGAAGGCCGAATATGAGCGTCCGAGTGGTGAAAAATGCGAGCGATGGAATGTACACTACATTATGTCATAGCTACAGTACCAAGCTCTGACTCCTGACGACAGACAGCAAGCTTTCCCCGACTCCCACGATAGTGGAGGAACCCTGCAAACGAGCACTAACCCCGTGTAACTCCGTGAGAATGGGATGGGAAGTTGTTATGTCATCAACTATAAATTGTATGAACTTATCTTTGGTTTAGGTTCCGACTTCGAGTCCCTTCTGCTGTGTGATTGTGACACATGGGTATGATGTATCCCCGACTCCCACAAACTAGGGTTTTATCGGTAGGGGCCCTTCTGGTTGTACCTTTCCTTTTTCCGCTACTGATGACTGACGCCACCGAGCGCAGGCACAGAGTACCGAAGCATGGGGACACTGGCCGGTCTCTTATCACTATTAGACACAGTTGTCCATTCTACAGGATGTACAATGTGCAATTACACAAATTTCTTTCTGAAACTTGGCAACCAGTTAGGGGTCAGGCCCGACAATCTGCTTGTACTGGAGTCGGGGACTGGTACCTTGGCGCCACTACCGATATGATTATTCTGAAAGAAACCGAGGGCTAATTTTCGATGTCAAGGTAGACCGCCTACTGGGGCCAAGCCAATCCGAAAGCCGGGCCCACAAACCAGCCCGGCCCGGGGGGGAGGCCTAAGCCCTGGCTCTGACTCGGAGCCCGGGCTTTCCAACCATTTCCGTGGTGCAAGGGCACACATGATTGACAGAAGTAGTCGAAGAGTCCAATCAGCGTACCTCACAGCTATGATGATTTGTACTTGTTTGCGTGCGAGCGTGTTTTGTTGTCCCGCTCGTGCGGTGTTTTTGGACTGGTGATGCAATCTGCTGAGCCGCTGATCTTACGCCGGCCGCTGCTCATGGCACTCCCGAGTCTTTCCACCTCGTGGTGGTTTCCAGCGCCCCTGAATCGGCATTTGTGTCTCGTGAGAGGTCGAGCGAGGCGAAAGGTTGAAACCGGCTGGACATAGTGATATCTCGTCCGCAAGGTAGTCGAGGGGTGACTTGGACTTACTAAGGCGACTGTCCGTGACACAACTGACCATAATTCCACCCGCCACGAATCCATATTCCGCTCCAATTCTGTCATTTGCTGTCTTATGCGAGTTCGATCATAGAGTTGGGGGTTGTTCGTTCAAGTCGACCTGTGCGCACAGTGACGCGCCGGTAGGTAACGTTGTGTTCCAACTTCAAGTATATCAGTCTCACCGAGATACGGCGAGGAACGCGACTGCTGCACAGGATGGACACATCAATCGACACATCAATTGGGTTCGGCAGCACGGGCGCAATTGTCTGAGGGTAATTTTTTCGGTGGTTGGGGGCAGGTGAAAGTGAAGAGCACGAACTGGACCAGGGACAAGCATGAGACGGCCAATCACAACAAAGAGAAAGGCCATACCAATTTGAGAGCAGCCTCGAGGAGAAAGGATATCGACTCGCGGCGCCATTACCTGGCGCCATTTGCTGGTGGTGACTCAACACAAAGCAGCGGATCCGTTATAACGGCGGAGATATGAATGGCATGGACCTCGATGAAAGACCAGAATGTAGAATCTGCTTGAGAAATCTGCTCATAAGAGCACCTGGCGAAACATCCTCAAACACGAGCACCGTGCGCAGGGCCCGACGAGCGAGATAGTGTAGTATGAAGTGGGTCCTGCTCTCGAGGAATCCCCACTCGGAATGTGATCACGTCCTGCGCTGTGAGTGCTGTTGTCGAGAAATTTGGAATATAATATCGATCAGTTAGCCCAACCTGCACGACGATCAAGAGTGGCGTCAATGCCTGCGAAGACGAAGTGACTCAGCAAGCGCAAGATAAGGCCCGGGAGTGACACATGGACACATACAACCAGTTGGGAAGCGACATCGAGTCCAGTCAACGCGTCAGGGTTCGCGGAAAATGCAACCACAGCGGTACCGGAAATCGCAGAGATCGCGCCCGATTCGACGATGAAGTACATTGAGGACGCAAATCGATTTGTTGAGATATCCATCAAAGAAGCCACTATCCGACCCATCCACCAGAGACGCCCCGCGATAGCCACCGTGACGGACACGTTGAGAACCATTCCGAGCGCCCATGCTGACAAAAGGAGAGAGGATTCCACTGATGACCCATCGTTTGGTACGGCCGAGGCTGCATAAGCGGTACCTAACAAGATGTCGGCAAACATGTCAAGCACAATGGGGAGTTCACGAACCCACGCAACCGGCCGCTAATATGATCTGTGACGCAATCTCAGTAAAGAGTTTTACCACGGATGATCTTGATGATCGGTTACCTACAGGAAATATAACGACCTTCCAATCGCACAAGAAAACTACATAAAGTCGCCAAATCTCATTGATCACAAGTGCATGTCTCAGTACCCACATCATTGTAGCCATATTGAACTTACCATTATGAAGCCTTGTGCAAGCACCTTTATTGTCCCCTTGAGAATAACTTTGGTATAATAGCATACAAAGGTTGCGTACCAGAGTAATGTACACATTGTACTTGAGCACGGGTAGCGTAATGATAGAGTCGAGCCAATATGTCGTGGAGTAGTCGGGTACATTGTCTGGCGCATAGACAAATGCATCGAGCAATTGTTGTAGAGATGCCCCTACATGGACAGTGCAGAGAAGGAAGAGCATCGTGGACGTCACTAAGAGTTCCCTATCAATCGCACATGATCAGTGGTGCTAGTCATTGGGATGACTTTGAACATACCAGCGCAGAGAAGGGACCTTCCCTCCACGCAAGAGAACGAACATGCACAGTCCGTACATGACGCAGCTACAAGTCGATTGATAATAATCGAAGGGTTTGTTACAGCCACTCGAACTTACTTGACACCTCCAAGTATGCGAGTATCAGTGGGAGATAAGCAGTAGAGACAACACAAGACATACCGTACAACACAGTCTCAGCCCATATCCCGATCATGGATATTTTGGCCATGGGAGGAAGTGCAGCATTACTGATCGTCATCTTGTCCCATCCAATGGGCAGGGCATGACCAGATGCATCTATTTAACGTGCTGCGGGCCTCTGGGCGTCGGGCGCTGGACTATTGATTCAAATTGTGGTGTTCAGCTACCATGGCAAATTGGCAATGAGATGGCATTGTGGTCCAAGCTCATCGCAGCGGGAGTTTTCTTTTCGGGGTACGCCTGGCGCCACACTTCCATACGTATCACAGTGCACATCGCGATCATGGACAGATAACGACCTCAAAAAATGGAACCCCCAACGACCGTCACAGAACGACAGGTCATACCAACTTTAATATTTAGTTGACACCATGACCTAGCGTGTAGCCACAATGATAGAGAGTACTTGAGGAGTTATGGCGTCTTCTTCCACGAGAAGAGTCGCGGGAGACTGGATGCCCAAAGTCGTCAATTGACAATTGCTGCACCCTTGGACCAGCAAGCTACATAGTCTGGTGACCAGACTCTACTACAATTAAGTAGTACATACTAGGGAAGTGCTCGCCAGCGGTCAATCAGCGCATCAATCCAGGGACCGGATCGATGATCAAATGATCAAATACATGTCGACCCAGCAACTCCGACTCTGCACAATCCCGTAACGACATTTTCCGTCTCTGAACCGACTGAGATGTGGTGAAGTGCGAGGGCACTTGAAATGGCCGGACACAGTGGAGGGTGAATGACTGATTAACCCCCTTCAAGCTTCAGGCCGACCACATCATAACCACAACATATCCCTGCCAGTTGTGGTGAGTTCTATCGTAGAGTACGCTTGTTTCTGTGCTGAAATCATCAACAGTCACAATGACGCTTCTCTTGGCCGACCTTTCCTGACACGAAACCTTGGCCGCTGTGCATTTGGCCAGACATAAACATTTACGACAACGAGGAACTGCCCATCATCGTCGCCAGTTATCATAAGTAGGAGGCGAGGAGGCCAGATGGAATATCTCCCACTGCGGTTCGGCAAGCAGATCATGGTCTCTTCGTCATTCTCAGAAAGAAGACCAATCGACGCCGTTTAAGCACAAACAAATTCCCGAAAGCAAGTTTGCATTGAAATGCAATGGACAACGCTAGCGGATCCTTACCACAAATTGTTCAGGGTGAGTCTCTACTTCCAGTCATGAGTTCATGCGTCTTATGTTGACACGTTATCGGGCGGATTCGAAAAGGAAAACTCGCGATGAAGCGGAAGCAGAAAGGCCCCTCAAGAGCATTTCTTCACGACATGAGCAGTCCACAGTGATAGACTCGTACATTGGAAGCGGAGAGATCGGGTATAGAGATCATCAATGGTAGGATTAAGATGATAGTAACTGACCAAAAAGTCCCAGTGGCAGTGGCAGGAGAGGATGTCGACTCGCGGCGTTATTACCCGGGAACATTTGCGGATAGCCTTGATAGTGACTCGCGCAATACGAAGCAGCGAAGACGGAGATTATGAATGGACTATAGCGAAGGACCAGAATGTGAAAGAATTTGCTCATAAGAGCATTTGGTAAAATATCATCAAAGATGAGCATCGTGCGCGGAGCTCGACGAGCTCGACAGTGTATGGAGTGATAGGTCCTTCCACGACTCCTGCTCCCGAGGGATCCCCACTCGGAATGTGATTTTGTCCTGTGCTGTAGGTACTTTGTTGGAGGAATCACCTTGTGGAATACGATATCGACCAGTTAGCCCAACCTGCACGACGATCAAGAGAGGTGTCAAAGCCTGCCAAAACGAAGCGTCTCAGTACGCGAAAGAAAGGAATGACGAGTGGACACATACAACCAGCTGGGAAGCGACATCGAGTCCGGTCAACGCCATAGGGTTTGCGTAGAGTACAATCACAACGGTACCGACAACCGCAGAGATTGCGCCCGATTCAACGACGACGTATACTAAGGATGCGTATCGATTGGCCCGGGTGGTCATCAAAGAAGCCATCATCCGACCCATCCACCAGAGACGCCCCGCGATAGCCACCGTGACGGACACATTGAGAGTGAATCCGAATACCCATGCTGATAAAAGAAGAGAGGATTCTACTGATGACCCATCGTTCGGTACGGCCGAGGCTGCATAAGCGGTACCTAACAAGATGTCGGCAAACATGTCAAGCCAATGGGGAGTTCACGAACCCACGCAACCGGCCGCTAATATGATCTGTGACGCAATCTCAGTATAGAGTTTTACCATAGATGATCTTGATGATTGGTTACCTACAGGAAATATGACGACCCTCCAATTGCACATGAAAACCACATAAAGTCGCCAAATCTCATTGATAACAAGTGCGCGTCTCAGTACCCACATCACTGGAGCCATGTTGAACTTACCAGAATAACCTGTTGGGCGAGCACCTTTATTGTTCCCTTGAGCATAACTTTGGTATACTGGCGTACAAGGGTTACGTACCAGAGTAATATACACATTGTCCTTGAGCACGCATAGTGTGGTGTTATAGTTGAGCCAATATATTGTGGAGTAGTCCGGTACATTGTCTGGCGCATAGACAAACGCATCGAGCAATTGTTGTAGAGATGCCCCTACATGAACAGTGCAGAGAAGGAAAAGTATCGTGCACGTCACTAAGAGTTCCCTATCAATCGCACATGATCAGTGGTGCTAGTCATTGGGATGACTGAGAACATACCAGCGCAGAGTCACGGTAGGGACCTTCCCTCTACGCAAAAGAATGAACATGCACAGTCCGTACATGACGCAGCTACAAGTTGATTAATACCATTCGAATGGTTCGTTACAGCCACTCGAACTGACTTGACACCTGCGAGTATGGGAGTATCAGTGGGAGATACACCGTTAAGACGACACAAGACATACCGTACAACATAGTCTCAACCCATATCCCAATCATGGATATTTTGGCCATGGGTGGAAGTGGGGCATTACTGGTCGCCATCTTGTCCCGTTCAAGAGCACGGGCACGACTTGATGCATCTATTTAACCTGCTGTGGAACAGTGGAGACCGGCTGTGTCTGAATCGCGCTGGCGGCTGGAGTGAGCCTTAGGTAATGTCTCCCGTGGCTGTCTGGCAGTGCTGAGTCCATTACATAGCTGTGTTGTAATAAGCATCATGGTCCGCGTCGTCAACGTCCTCTCCTGATACGCAATCTCCACTCTTGGAGCGTGGTTGTCTTCTCGCCGCATTCCTGGCTCGAGGAGCTGCGACTTGAAGATCGGACTCATTGGAAGATGATACAAGGAAGTTTCAACCGCTTTGTAAAGAAGCACAACCGAGAGAGCTTGTCGATAAAATGTCGACCCCCAGCGACTCCGACTCTGCACAATTCCGTATCAATAGTTTCCGTCTCTGAACCGACTTATTGAGTCAAAGGTCGGGCGAAGTGCGAGGTCACAAGCGGCTGGACACAGTGGAGGGGTGGATGCTACTGAATGACTGACTTATTCCTTAGACCGACCACACCATAACCACACCATACTTATCCTAGTCCAATTCTGTTGTTGTGAGTTCTATCGTAGAGTACGCTTGTGTGCTGAAATCGTTTTTTGAACAGCCACAGCCACAATGTGCTCTCATGGCCGACCTTTCCTGACGCGAAACCTTGGCCGGTGCGCAATTGGCCAACATTATGCCCGGAACGGTAGATTCTGAAATTGGCGTAGATCGGCAGCAACCTTGCCAGCTGGCCGTATCCGGTTTCCGGTCGGGCGGAACCATCCGCGTGCAAGCAACTTGGTAAACCGTCGACGGTCCGATCGTGTAGCCAACTACGCCAGTGAGATCTATCCCTTGTTCTCCCGACATCAAGAAATCCATGCACTTTTCGAGGTCGGGGGACTTGGTCTCGAATTCGCTCACCATGATTCATGCGCGCTAGCGACGCACCATGTTCCCCTTTCCATCATCTACTCGAATTCAAGGACGCGCACCACGATGATGACGACCACACATAGGCATTTATCGGCATCCACAGTGGTGGACTGTGGTCTCCCCGTCCAGCAGCTGTCGTGAAGCACCGTCTGGCGGCTCAAGAGACCAACTACGTCCGCAAGTTAACCCGAGGAAAAGTGCCATCTGTGGCGGGCCTCGAGTACGTCATGCCGTCTTTTTGAAATCGCTCGTGGGGTCTCGCTATTGGCGGTGTTGGAGAAAAGTTGTCGAACTGGGCATTCGAGCGACATGTTCGCGCAACGCAACACACTCACAGGCCCGAGGGCGAGAGCCGCGTTTTCACCCTTTCTGCCCTTCGTTTCAGAGGCCACGTGCACGACCCTGTGTATCCACCGTGAGTTGACAGTGCAACATCCATGATATCTCCGAGGCATGGGTAGATGCCGAAGCGTTGCCCGCGGAACCGACACAGACCCGGGGGCGATTCACTGGGCTAGACGTACGAACGTACGACGCGCCTCGTGCGTCTGCCACACCCCACGCCCACTGCACCCACCGTAATGGAGGGCGACGGCGACGGCGACGGCGACGCCTTTCCCGCTCACTCGCTCGCTCCGTCCCGCCCGACTTTGAGGAACCCCCGGTCCCGCCGCCGCCGCCGCTTGATGGTCTAACTGGTATGCCACTGCCAGTGGTTCTCGATTTTTCGCCGTGGCCGGGGGTGAGTCGTCTCAAGCCTGGAAGCATCGAGGCCCCGTTATCTGGGTCCCGCATGAGACACCGCGGCCAGAATCAAGTACGGTACGACCACCCGCCTTCCTAGTATGTGGTACTGACGTCTTCCGCCCTCGTCGGCGTTCGGGGGGCGTGAGACTAGTATCGTGCCCGTTCTCCCTTTGCTCCGCGCCACGGTTCTCGATTCGCCCACCCGGGATTGAGTCTCAACGTCTGGGGGATGCATCGAGTCGCATGCTACGCTCTGTCTTTGCCCCTTGCAAGTCGAAGTCGCTCACATATCGTCAGAACCGAAAAGACGGATGCCAGAAAAAAAAATCATGTGTATAAACGACGACTATAACGTATTAGAGATTGCAACGCCAACGCCCCCTCCCATCCACCCCAGGATGACGGAAAAGGACAAGCGAATCTACACTATTCAGGAGACAACGAAATAGTTATTATATACGAAACAAGTCAAACAAATGCCTGGCAGAATGAAAAAAAAAAGTATGACTATAAAAGTGTTTTGTAAGATCGGATCACACTACGGAGCACAAAAAAAGAAGAAAGAGGTAACAGGCATGAAGCCAAGAACAAAAACGAACTTAAACTAGAGAAACAGAAACGAATAAATGACAACAAAACGACGACGACAAGCCTATATGTACATGAAAGCATGTTTTAAAAAGAGAATGCATAGATAGTAGCCAAGCAACGACATGTGTGATAGATGGGGCCGTTCAGCATAATGTTAATGTCCCGCTGGCAGTAGGAACGAAAAGGACCAACCAGCGTGCCTGAACAGACGACGGGAATGCAAGTGGGGCTTGACAAGACCATGGAACGAGTGTACGATAGCAAAAACGAAAGCGAAGTCATATTTTGGTGCAAGGTGGTGGTATAATCGTCGCATCCTCTATTCCCGCGGGGGAGCGGACTCGACAGGCCAGATCATCTCACGGCTTCGTTCCCGCTCACCCGTTCGAGCAAGAGGAACCGAGGGTGCCGCCGAGTTCAAGCTCGGTTGGGGGGATTGTTGAGGGGGCTGCTCGTGGGACGGAGGTTGTTGCGGTGCGGGTTGAGGTAACGTTTGCGCCTGATGCTGTGGCTGTGCTTGTGGTGGAGATGGCTGCGGGGGAGGTTGTGGCGCACCCATATCTTCGAGACCGCGCTTGATGCCTGCGATCATCTTGTCCGTCTTGTCCATCAGCTCGTCCAATCGCCTACGTTGCTCGTGGAGCTCCAGATAATGTTGCCGCAGCTCGCTCACTGTGGGAACGAATGCTGTCAATGCTCCGTTCAGGACGTCATGGGGAGGTGGCGAGTGTCCATGTCCGAGGTAATACCCATGACCCACACCATGTGGTGGGGGTAGAGCATAGCCGACGCCCGCAGCAAGTCCAGGGTTTAATGGAGAATGTGTTCTGCTGGGTGCATTAGAACTGGACCGCATATAGCTGGACTGTGCACCGCCAACAAAGTCACGGGCACCAAGAAGACCAGGTGGACCATACCCATATCGTTCCCCTAATGCGGCGTTCAATGGAGGTAATTCGAGACCAGCGTGGGGTGATGCGATAAACGCTCCATGACCAGAGGGAACACGTCCAAGGTGGTGCGCGAAACGATCCAACTCGGGACCTGGCTGCATGACGCGAGGGAGCGAGTGACTACGGTCTCCGAGTGCTTCCACGATTTGATGATGCATGCTCAGCGCACCTTCAGCCCATAATGAACTGTGAGAGTCCCGAGAGGCTTTTCGTGCGGATGCACGCTCACCCTTGCCCCGTCCCCGTCCGCCGGTCTCCTGTGGCGACTCGTCTTCAGGGTCGCCCATATCCTCATCCTCATCCTTCTCCCGGGCACGGCCTTTCTCACGATCGCTCTTCCCTCTTCGGGCACGTTTTCGCCGGGGTTGTGGTTCTTCGACCTCGTTATCACTCTCCTCCCCTCCCGTGTTCGCATGCTGGCTGCTGCCTGATTGGCCGATTCCAACGAGAGCTTCTGCCGCTTGATGATCTGTTATGCGTGCCGAGGACATGCCAGCTGCGGCAGGAACACGTTTGCGTCGCTTGATCACAGTCTTCTTCATCGAGTTGGGGCGATGAGTACCATGGAGCTTGAAGTATAGACCTATTGACGGGAAAGCAATCAGCCAGACCTGTCCGGTAATGCACGATCGTGGTGATGACGTAGAAGGGAAGATTAGGGAAGAAAGGAGAACACCAGCCAGCGCAACCAGGACGTGAAAGGAAAAGAAGGTCCCACCAACATGGAGGATAAGATAAGGAGAAGCAGTGTAGAAGAAAGGCAAGATAAGATGACATCAAACACCCCGACACTCCAAGGGAAAGACATGCGCGCATCCCGGATGGGATCAACGTGCACCATGTCGTCCATGTTACGAAAAGCAACCGACGTCAATGACGACGGCAAGATCACACGCCCCCAAGCACAGCAGACATGAAATGAGACAGAAACGCACCGCATGCATTGCAGATGTTGTTACCCACATCGTCCCTCCTCCAGAGCGGGGTGGTGCTGGTGCCACAATTTGCGCAGCTCAATGCACCGACTGCTGCCTTGGCCTTCTTCGCGGGTGCGGGGCTGTCGCCCTCTGCGCCAGGGGAGGAAGTATCGGCAGCGGGAGATGCTGCTGGTGCGACGGTGGCCGCAGTCTGGTCCGTGGTTGCAGGTTCGGTGTCGGGCCTCCCAGACACTGCAAGAGAATTGTTTAGCGTTGGGCAACCGGCGCATGCGCTGGATCCTCCAGTGCCATCGCACCGTCCATCCCCCGGGCACGTGCCACCACCAGGGTTGGTGTGCGCACCTGTGGCAGAAGCAGGTTTGGTGGCTGAAGTGGACTTTGAGACGGGATTTTGCTGGGGCTGACCGGAGCCCTCAGTCGACGAGGGAGCATCCGTAGTTTTCGAGTGTTGATTTTGGGAAGCAGATGGCGCCGGAGCTACAGATCCCTGATTTGGATTTGACATGTCGGATTCTCCGCCACCGTTTAGAGGCTGAGAGGGGGGTTGCACAGAGGCAGAGGTGGCAGAAGGCGTTGGAGTACGGGCCAAGGAAGTGGGACGAGCCACCTTGCGTGATTTGAGGTAGAGACCTAGCGACGATAAACAACGAAAAACGGGAAGCAGAGTGCCCACGAGTTGCACACATTTCAATCAGCACACACTGCTACTGCACTGACAAGACGGTAGGTAGGACAAGAGCGTAGGAAAAAAAAGAATGTGGGCCAATCGCCATCATGTCCGACTCGACATGCCGAGAACACGCGGTGTAGATGTAGCCGCAACGCAGCATGACGATATACATCGACCGGATAGCATGGAGCGTGTCTGGACGAAACGGGCGCCCGCGACCCAAGCCGCGCCATGCGTTGACACGTGATGGGGATGGAGGAGGAAATGAAAGCAGATGAGATGAAAATGGATGCAATCAACTCACCACAAGCATTGCAGATGGTCTTGCCCTGGGCGTCGCGTCTCCAGAGAGGCGTGTCGACGGTTCCACAGTTGGTACAGCCGGTACGCTGCTGTTGTGGAGCCTGCTGGAGTTGCTGCTGGGGTTGGGCAGGCTGGGGTGGCGGGGGCGCGGCGACTTGCTCTGGGGTGTGTGACTGCGGTTGGTCCGGCTGCGACGGCTGTTGCTGCTGCGTGACGATGGCATTGAGCGCGTTGAGCTGGTCGTCGACAGCGGGCTTCTGCGCGCGATCCTTGAGCAGCTGCTCATAGGTGGTGAATTCGCCAGAGCTGATACGCTGGTGGAGCACGTGTGTGGCATCCGAGGAGGGTGCGTGTTGGTCGGGGGATGTGCTGGCAAACTGCTGCTGTATGCGGGAGAGATGATGCATGTTCAAAGCGGGGGGTTCCATTACGATTGGGGACATTTTTGAAAAGAGGTATATCTAGAGATACGATTAAAAAGAATTTTCGTGTAAGATGCAGAGCCTGTTGATTGGGACGCGTGTCAGTGTGCGTGCGCCGAATGAGCAGCGGGAACGGCACGGACAGGAAATAAGCAGGGGGACACAAAGTACGACGGGGAGGGGAGGGAAAACGACGCGGGGGTGGGAGGACGAGAGACGGGGACAGAAGAGGGCGGACAGTTTATGATTTGTGTCGACGAGAACCGATAAACTAATAGATAACCACACAAAAACTAAATCCGGCCAATCAGATTACTCCAGTTTCAAAATCATAAATTCCAATTATCCCCCGCCCTTATCTGCATTTCTGCCACCATTCCTCGCCCGCCTTCGCGTCAAAAATAAATATTAACAATTCTACCCATCTCCATCTCGCTCGAACAGTTCTCCATATCCACTATCTTCATCTACGGTGAAAATTTACCGCTAATGGGCGCGACAATCTCGGAAATCTGCGTGCGTTTATTACATACTGAGCCGCACGTCACTATTTGCATCTGTTTGTTTTGTGGCATCAATCTTATCTCACCGCAGACACGCAGAAATGCACGCAGTCAAAGTTATCTGACAACTGTGTGCTTTTCCGACATTCAAGGTTTTAGCCTGGACCTTCACCGTGACGTCCATTCAGTTCCACGACGCGTACCAGACTCTTCTATCTCCAGTGGCTGCATCGCTTCCTTCAGAGTTAGTGATCCATCTTACACTGAGACGAGGCCCGATGATCACATCATCGCCCTCACGGCTGTACGTGATCACAATCCCCCCGCGAGTGCCCGAGTGACCCAACGTGGAACGTGTCTCGTCCTTCGGGGCCCTCTACGCCCGTCGCAACCCGCGGCCCACCAAAGGTATAAATCCATGATCGGACGTTCGTCGCCCGCGCCAAACCGGCGCGGCCGCAGTGTCCACACACACCACGCATCAGCACGTTTATGTATTCTCGTTCGTCGTCGCTCTATCACCCCCGGCCGTACACGCAATCTGATACGTGTCCGTGCCACATTGGACGGCTGATAAGATAAGACAAGCAAAAGCTCCCGACCCTTGTTTCCTTTTTCACCCCGTTTTTTTTTGGTCCCGTCGGTTTCGTCACTCTGTACATGCCCCTCGGCTTAGCTGGCCCTGTCGGAAACGTGCCACAAATTAAACTTCTGGCACGATCCGATAGACACATCCACAGAGCGACTGGGATGGGCGGCAGTCCAGTTCAGATCCCATTGGCCTATGACCATCTAAGCGATCCTTTTCTCGGGTAATTCAGAGGACGACGGCTAAGAAATCGGGTGGCGCTTAGCCTCCGGTTGGTCACATCGTGCCTCCGTTCGCTTCCGACGATGCGACAAAAAAGAAGTTGACCCTGCAAATTTGAAACCAATGCGTTATCTGAATCAAGAGCCTGAAACTCGTATCCCACACCGCTCATTCTTGCGCGCGCCCGATAACGACGTGTATGAACGACCCCCGTTTACCGCCGTTCCCTGGTTACATTCTTGAACGAGTACGACGCGCGCCATATTTGGCAAATACGGACCATGCTCGATGATTATCTACAGTATGCCAGTTTGCAAATTACCCCAAACGCCATGTCATGCCAACGCAGCGGGGTACTTAGTCGTTCGTTGTTTAGACAGACCAGTCGTACCACTGTCAGTCTTCAGAGAAGCGACGTCAAAAACCGATGCCTCTCACGTCGTACGTCCAATCGAATTAAACTGAATGCCCCCGTTTCGAAGAGAACCGGCTTTGGGGGAAAAGACAAGAGAGATATGCACGCGCATCCACTTGGCGACGACGACGAACGTGGCACCTGGTCCACCAGCCAAAACGCGCACAACAAGTCCTCGAGACGCGTAGACGCGAGAAAAAAAAAACTAAAAGGTCTCGGCGAGAAACCCCGCTCGCAAAACGCCGCCCGGTGTCAACTTGAGTTCCTCACGTTCGGGGGTAGCCCCGATCAATTCCTCCCGCACGCCAACGGGCCATACATATGTAGTACATGGTAGATACACTATCATCATGGGGCACGTCACGATCGCGGTACTGTATCACTGGCATCCGATACAACCGATAAAGCCGCCGGGGTTGGTACTACCCGGTCCACCCCACACGCCTTTTCGACATTGAATTACGTCGGATCTCGACGGATCATCGACGCCGGTACACACCGACACGACGCCAAGAAGCAGATTTCAGAACCTCGCCGAGACGGATTTTCGCTCGCCCGCTCATGTATGTACGTGGTCAGCATCGCCGATTATGGAGACGGAGATCGACGCACGCGGGAGGTGGCGCGCGATCGAAAGAAACATGTGGCCCGTTCTCCATCGTTCAGGGTCCTCGTGCTCGGGGTGGTTCAACCCGATCGGTGCGCCAAGTCTCACTGGATCATGATTACATAGTACACCGTTCGTGCGTCAGCGCGTCAGCTTGGAGGGATAAGCAAGTCCGTGATCGTGACGTCCACCGGGCAGGACACCACCCACACGTGTAGATTATGGACACGCTATTGTCAGTAGCCATGACATGAGTCATGGGGGGGGTCTGCGCTCTGGATCTCACGGCAAGCCATCGTGTCCGCACAAAATAAAACACCCTTCGTCCGAAGCTGGACAGATGCAGGGAAACATGTCCAACATCGTCGCTAAGTACTTGGGTTTAATACAACCACACGTGTAAGGGATTAGCCGAGGGCATTGGGACGTGTCCGTCGCCACATCGATCGTTGTCGATGGGCTACTCTCTCGCTTCGCTCTTGCGCGTTATCGTGCTGCCGAGGTTCAACGATCATCGCACATATGCACACAGGCTGGAGAAAGGGATACACGGGGGACGAATCGCCGTTCGGAAAGACGGAATGTTGTGATAGGCTGGAAGCAGATCACATCAATCATTGTTTATTCAAGCCAGTGTAGATGACTGGCCTGTTATAGTAGCTGCGACCTAGGGGACATGTAGCATGGAGGACGGAGAATCGATCGTGGGCAACGCTGTATTGCCCCGCCGGGGTCCCATCAATTGTTGCATCACGAGCAAAAAGATTGCTTCCGAGGACCGTACGATAAAATCTATAGGCAATGTACAGCAGCACGTCCAAGGTTGAACAAGACGCAGACGCGCCCCAAGTTGGCAATGATAGTCACGGTCGTGGCAAGTACGCCCATCCGGTACAACATACAGATCATACGAGTCGATACGGACACTACGTCGTTCCATCCGCGTGGCATACTCAGTGAGCATCTCCGCTCTGTATACAACGTATCGTATAACGTATATCGTATATGAACCCCATGATCATCGGATGCACCCAATGGACCATACCTTCCTGGCAACGCGACCGAGAAGGGAAAAAAATGTTTCCAAGTTCCAACACGGTGCCTTGCAGGCCTGTTTTCATACATCACGCACGCTTGGCGGGGCTGACATTCACTGTAGTCGTGACTGCCAGTGCACGGTGGTATCCGGCAGAGGAAAGGAAACATTCAATCAGAAGGTGCGGGCGGGTGGAGCGTAGTCTCCCTAAGCTAGACCTAATAGCAAGACTTCGAGGTCAGAAGATAGTCGTTCTGATCATACAAAGGGTGGAACATTTCGAGAACGTCGATTCCCAACGCCTTTGGCAACGCGCTCACTGGCACGCCGATGAACGCGGGGGATTCCCAGGCTCCTCCGTTCGAACACGGCCGAAGAAAGAAAGAAGAACAAAAGAGGAAACGAATCATCGATAACGAAAAAAAGGACGACAGTTCAAAGGTCCCGCGCCCACCCTCGTCGGCGCTCCGTCGCATGCGCCTCATTAGGCTCATATCCAATATCACTATCATACAAGTACCTGTAAATACTACCCCGTAATGAGCCGTAATGCCTGCGAGCATGAACGCACCGCCCCCCCTTGTCGCCGACGCGGCACCCCTGCCCTGATCTAGACTTCGATCAAAAAGAGCTGCATCTCCTTCATCGAATCATAGGGGCATTATGGTGTCGAATCAGGTGCATATCGTCATTCGCCCGAAAGTTCGTTACAATCGACAGCCAACAGCCGCATCGGAGCATCGGAGCAGCTCGCACTGCGCAGTGGACATCTTGGGGGTCACGGCGCGCGACACTCGGACAAGTCCCTGCGTGTCGTGTTGACCCTGACGTGACGTCCGTTCATAAACCGACCACGCACCCCGATCCACAAGGACGGTGACCTGACCTGTCCCACATCCCACTCATTCGGCCAAAGACAAAGGATGGAGACGCGGCCCGTCATGATACTTTCTTTTGTTCAACATCGCACGCACCACCGCCAAGTCGTCGGACGAGTCAACACGTGACAGTGCTCTCCGTCCATCCACTGCCTGTGCCAACTTCATATACCAACGCATCACGCACCTCATCCATCAACGCAGCGTCCCACGTGTATATATCCGCGCCACTCATCTGCACGCGATGGCATCGATCATGAACGCGTCGTGTTCGCGCACATGCAAAACTCTGGACCAATAACAGGTCGAGGTATCGCCCACAATGATGCACTTGGGATTTTTCCCTCCCAAATCCCCGCGCCGATAGCTATGCCATCACATGGCAGTGCAGGGACGGACATGTGCACGCCAGACCAGGGGTGTGACGCCGTCTTGGATGCCCATGCCCTAAACTGAAAAACCGGTGCTACCGGTGCTGGCGTGGGCTGTGGTCCTAGGGCCCCCTTTTCGAACGGCGACTCGTCCGATAATGCGTCGTGTACGATCACGAGAAACGAGGGAAACCGCACAAGAAGCCGGATCGGGATCGGGAAAAAGTCGTATATCCAAACCTGACATGATCGGGAGAAGCAAGAGGCATCATCCCTCGACCCTTGCTTGACGTCGACGTCGACGCCTACCTGCACACGCTCGGTTACTTCACCATGCTTACCATTTACGTCGTGCATTGCGTCAGCGTCAGCGTCGTGTACGGTGCAGGGAGATTCGTTCCGCGGTCCAACTGGGTATCCAACATACTGTACGATATCAGGTATCATCCCACGTGGTCCGACATCAAGAGACGGCCAAGGGAAACGACGTTCACCATTCGCCGCTCTCAAATGATATCAACGACCGACGGCCATATCCTACCTCGATCAGCCCATCCATCCAACCGACCAAAGAAAAAAGAACGACGTACTTAAGCAGCACGATCAACGACTGTATCACGGCCCATATAAACACACTGTACGATTATCAGGTATCATCCCACGTGGTCCGACATCGAGAGACGGCCAAGGGAAACATTCGCCACTCTTAAATGATATCAACGACCGACGGCCATATCCTACCTCGATCAGCCCATCCATCCAACCGACCAAAGAAAAAAGCACGACGTACTCGAGCAACGAGATCAACGACTGTATCACGGCCCATATAAACGGGATCCACCTAGCCGTTCATCAACTCGGGCGAGACGAGCGAGCAGGAGGGTGGTTGGAAGGGACGCACGTCGACATGTAAAACCCCCCCGCCTGGTACACCCACACGAGGACAAATGCGAGCACGGCAGCGCCGACGACCGCGCTCACAAGACTGACGCAGAGAAAGGAAAAGAGGACGAGGAGCGCAAACGTCCATCGGGATCGGCGGGCGTTGAGCCGGGGTGGTTTTGGCCATTCGTCGACGGGCGGGGGATGTGGTTGGGTTTGGGAATGCGAGCGAGAGTGGGTGTGTGGTGGCGAGTGGGAGAAAGACTGTGAGAGAGTGTGCGAGCGCGAATGTGAGTGGCGGTGTGTGGGCGGGGACACGAGGACGATCGGATCCCGTACGCTCCTCGCGGGCGGAAAGAGAAAATTGAAAAAGGCATAGATGCCAGCGATAAAGTTGAACGGGAGATGGAATATGAGCGTCCAGTAGAGCGTGAATTTGAAGATGTCTGGGGTGGGATCAGTTCCGGGGGCGTTTGGAAGGGGCGGGGACGTACCGTCGGGGTCAGAGAGGTAATAGCCGCCTGGTCGATCAGGTGGACTGAGGAACCCGGCTTCTTTGACGGGGCTGTAGAGCGAGGGCCAGGAAAAGTTGTTGAGCTGGGCACTGCTCATGACTCTGCAGGGACAACACTAGTGTATTCCATTTCAGGTAACATAGAGATATGATACGCGTGTCAAACCGGGCTCAGCAATCCACTAAAGATGAAATTATAAAAAAAAGCATTCATCCATCCTCGTCAACCATCATATCCCGCCGCTCCCTCGCACGCCGTTTCTCCCCACCCTCCTCATGCAGCGACCGCAATCCATACTTGGGCGTCTCATACCCGTCTGCGTCCTGTCCATCCTCGTCCAGACGTAACTCGCTCAACGAGGCACGTGCCGACATTTCACCCAGTCGAATCCCCATCCGCAGCCCTTCGGGAGACGGGCATGCTGCTGGGGTGGACGGGATCGAGAGCGGCGTGTCGGCTTGTGCGGGTGTCGACGGGGTGGACGACAGGCCAGGCAGGGAGTGTCCGTATCGTGCACTCGGCGACGTCGTGGGATCAAACGACTCGTCGGGTTCTGACTGCCGTTGCACACCAATGATGCGCAGGCGTTCCACCCATCTGCAATATCAAGGTGATGTCAATACATCCAAGCTGACGAACCAAGCCACGACTTACGAGTCTGCACGATCCAGGCTTTCTTTCACAACACCTGTCACGCCACGCATCATATCCAAACTCTCTGTTGCGAGTGTTAGAATATGCTGAGCTGCCCGGGTCGCCGCACTAGCGGTCGGACGGCCCATACTTGCACGTGAAGGGGCCAGTGGTGATGAAGCACGAGACGACACAGGGGTCCCGGATAGAGACCGATCTGGCCCGCCAGCATTACGCTCTTTGCGATGCCGGCCACTTCGCCGGTTGTTGCCTGCACCGCCTGCCGATGCGCCTGCAACTGAGCTCGCGCCGGGTGTACCTTCTGGTAAATGCGTGGCACTCGCATTCGCCGCGCTCGCCCAACGTTGAGGGAGGTGGAGGATGAAGCCGCGAACGCGCGCACGAGCAGGTTCGGGAAGTGCGCTACCTGCATACTTGCTGACTACGTCTACGACCTGGCGGATGGTATTCACAACGTCTCGGCGAACGTCATGCAACGTGCGCATGTGTGTTGGCGAGATATAGGCATCTGATGCGGATGAATCGACGACATAAGATTGAAGGGAGTCGATAAAGTCGCGGAGGATAAGGATTTGAGAGTCGATATGTGCCGTGGCGTACTGTGAAAGACATGTTTGAGAAAGTGCACCAGGTTGACGTTTCAAGGGGACAAACTTGAAGCCATTGGAGGCAATACTTTAATCGTCGCATGCTTTCTTCGCTGACTGCGGCACCGATCCCGCCGGCTTCGAGGAGAACAGTTTGCCATCGACTTCGCGGTACGACTTGGCGATTGGAGTTCTGGTCCGAAGGAGAATTGGGATCTTGGGATGGTGGCGTCGGAGTGAGGCTTTCAGTCGCAAAAGGCGGGGACAGCGAGGTTGAGCGAGATGCTGGCTCAGTCAGAGAAAGTAGACGAGAGATATTATCGTCGGATAGGGAGTCGTTGTGTTTCGAGGCGCTTGGTGGATCTCCGGTGTCCGGGCTTTGAGACACCGGGCCCCCATCTACCAGCATCTTGTCGTCCGAAGTCGACGCGCAACGATATCGCTCGAGCTGAAAGTGCAAGATGTGGACAATGTGGTAAGCGAGGACGTAAGGACACACCCTATCGAGTTGCCGGCAGGCGAATTCATCCAACTGATTGACGTCGACAGGCAATCTATCGATGACGGGTCGCGAAATGTTCTTGACGGAGGATTCCATCATTTCTGCGCCATACTGTCACACATCGGGCGATAAGATGGGGAGACGGAAGAGATGGGGGAGACGCACTTTAACGACGCGCGAGCTTGCTTTTCCTTGCTCATAGGCTCTTAGTGCGGTGCCAACGAGGGGCAAACTGGACACTCTGGATACGAAATCGGGTGGAAGAGAGTCTGGTGTCGGGGGAGACGATCGCGAGGTGCCATTGGATGCTACAGAGACGTGATTATGGGTTGGGGATGTTCTCGCGGCCTTTTTCATATCGCCCAGGGCCCGGACGGCGATGCGGACGCTTTCGTCGTGGTCGTCGAGGTCCAGCTCGCTCGACGACGGCGAGGACGATGTGCTGGACATGGGGAAGAATGGACGAGCGCCTGCACGTTTTCACGCCACTCATATTCACGTGTCTGTGCCAATAACTCGAGTTGCCATAAAAGGGAACCCCCTGAGAGGAAAACATTATATCCTAGAAAGGAAATCTCCTAATCGTTTATGCCCAGACCGCCCACCATTCAGTTGTCTCCACCGCGCTCCTATTCAGACCAGCCACCCGCTTTGAGCGACAATACATTTCGCCACTCACTTATACACGCCAGAATTCACAATGCGGCTGGCCCTTTTCTCTCCCCCACCATGGCCGACATTGACAGAATGTTCCGCAGCGAATTCGCCGTGCTCGCGGACCAGCCCACGCAGTCCGACCTCTGGGCCCTCGACGCCGTCTCCCCCTTCGACGGCGCGTCCCCCCTCCTCCTCGCCCCAGGCGACACTCTGTTCCCCGCCCCGGACTTTGCCGCCCACCAGCCGACCGTCCACCTCTCCGACGTCTCCCTCGGCACCTCCCCGCCCCGCCCACCACCCCCCGCCTCCTCGTCCCTCACCGACTCCCCCACCGACTCCTTCGGCCAGACAGACCCCTCCTCCGAAGACATGGAGAGCGACGACTTCGACCTCTCCTACCCCTCCGAGTCCGAATTCCTCCCGTCCCCCGTCGGCGTCGACCCCGCCTCCCTCTCCGCACCGAGCACCGCGACCGCGACGGACCCCCACGCGCTCCCCATCCGCCCCTCCCGCCGCGCATCCCGCTCCATGTCCAAAGTCCCCGTCCCGACTCCCAATCTCACAAAAAAGTCGAGGGGACGCAAAGTACCCACCTCCAACGGAGAGCCCATCCACGCCGCCAGTAGGGACAAGACCAAAAAGGGCGTACGAAACTATACCTGCAACGTGGACGGGTGTGGAAAGTGCTTCGTGAGAGGCGAACATCTCAAACGGCACATTCGCTCCATTCATACCGACGAAAAACGTGGGTGTGGACCTGTTTTATTATTATTATTGCTCTTCTTTGCGTCCTCCTCGCTCACTGGCTCACCTTTTTTTTCTTGAAGCATGGATGTGCACGTACGAGAATTGCAGTCGCTCGTTTAGCAGGCGGGACAATCTGAACCAACACTTGCGCATCCACAAGCTGCAGGACGACGGTGACGATTGATGTGAGGGTACCCAGTTTCATGGACGCACAGAACACACATATCAGATTTCACACTATCATTATCTCATCTTATTCCATGTATCGTCGACAATGCATTTTTGGGGTCGTGGGGCATTCAATATCCAATATTTTGGGCATGGCATGGGATCATGTATTGAGTGGATGCATAGCAAACGGGTAAAAGAAGAAAAAAGTGTACACTCGATGACAATTCCAAGCCTCCCGCGCAAGGCGACAACATTTGACAGCCTCTCATGCCTCGGTTGTTTTTCTAACACGCTTCTTGGCGACGGTGTTCTCCCTACACATCGCACCGTCAAAACAAGTCCCGGCGTACATGGACGCGCTCACCTGAACCCGTTCTTGAACCGCCTCGACACGTCCTTGAGGTACCGCATCCGACCCGTCCCGGTCGTCTTTCGGCGCTTGGCCTTTAGTCCCCATTCGTACGAACGGAGTCTGGCAGAGGGGTAACCGCATTGCGCGCAAGCTGTGTGTGCGTGCGTGAGTATTTCATTTGATTTTTTTCCGCCGTCGAAAGACGTACTCTTGTGTTGTCTGTGAAAGGCCCGGTTGCCACAACGCCGGCAGAGCGTGTGCGTCTTGGTGTGGCGCTTACTATCGAGGTTGGGCACCGATACGCGTGCGTGCGAGAGCGAGACCGTGTATGCGTGTCGGTGGGTGTCAGGGTGAGAGAAGGCGGGATGAGCGCTGCGTCGAGAGTCGAGCAAACGAAAAACGTACCCAAAGGACGAAGTACCTGATCAACGCGCGAGCAAAAAAAAGGAGAGGCAGGATCGAGACCCTCGTCAGCGGCCCAGTGCCATAGCACAAAACATCGTTGGAACGAACCTTTTGTCTGTCAAGAAAAGAAAAGAAAGGGTGGTCAGCGCTCCGCCGCGCACAACGTATCCAAGCAAAGACGATCCGAGATCTCTGCAACACCCCTCATCCAACCGATCCTACACACATCCATCCGTCATCCATCCCATCCGACCTTCCTTCCACGCCAGATGGGATATACAGAGGCCAAGAAAACATGTCCCGTGGATCGCCAGTACGTCGACACTCACCATGTTGTCGTTTTCTTGAGGATCTTGTGTCGGAGGTGGTACCCGGTGTGAGGCCTTGCCAGAGGCTGAGACCGTGGGAGGAATGCAAGGTCGTGTGAGTTAACACAGGCTTCTTGAAAAGGGATATGGCCCCTGTACCTAACCTAAGCCCAGGTTTGGGACCTGTGGACGCCACTGTGATAAATGCATTCGCGGTCAGACCGCTAGCAATGTCTCGGAAAGTGTCGCGGTTCTGGGGTGCAGGGCAGAATACCGGTGTTGTCGAAACGAGATCAAGCAACTTGATTAGTCTTACTCTCAATTGACTTTCCGGCGAAATTCTTTGCGTAAAAGACCTTCGAATTGCTAAACTCATGCGCTCGCCAACGGTCCGTGCGTCTCGATCCTGGTCACGCAAATCATATATCCGAGTTCATTGAATCATTTTACAGTATCTTCACAAGTTCAGTGACTACGCTGGTCCGTTCTGGTGAAACATAGCCTGAGTGCCTCGAACAACGTTCGGATACAAAAGGGAACTGTCAATGTGCACGGGGCCAATCTCTGTCGTGATCTTCGTTGGCATGAGCAACATCCATCTATTCTTCTTTATCTCGAGGCCCTTGTTGCCGAAATACCTCTCGCTCTCGAAGCTCCGGTCATCGAAACCCCGCACCCACTGACCTAAGCCATCGCAATAGGCCTTGACCTGTGAGTTCAAGGGCTCGTCCCATTGGGGAAGAGCCGCCGAGGCGGCTTGGAACCTTTCTGTAGCTCCAAGAAGAAAGTCCCCGACCCACAGCATGGCATCGTTCACGTCTGTATGATGTTCGTCCATCACGCACGTTAAAAGGTTGTGGAGGTCATCTCCACGCATTTGCTCGAGATTGTAGGAAAGGATGTCCTTCAAAGCGATCATGTTAGTACACGAAATATCTTCTCGTGAATGTCACTGACGTTCCAGAACGCGGTCATGTCAACAGCTGCTATGACCATCTCCTAAATGGCTGGATGCGCCATCACTTCATCAGGGATGTCAAGTCCTAGTTCAAGTATGGAAAATGACGCTTTCAATCCGCTGGAACGACGTCGTGCATCGATATAGCTTCTGACATCAAGGATGCGATGATCCTTTTTGTCAATGGATTCCTGCACGACAGCCTCGAGATACTCATTCATGTACTGGATGAACCTCTTCTGTGAGACTGCGGTGGCATTCTGTATGGTCCGTTCCCAGAATCTATTGTCGAGTAAACATCGTCTTGAAAACTCCCAATGAAACTCCCGGTGCACTTACTGACGCGCCACTTCCCCGCCAATCCACTCTCCTTTCGGACGTGGTGTATGAGGGTTCCTGAAAGCATCCATGATCGCGTGCGTTTGCTTACGGACCTCGGAAGGTGCCGACCAATCAGAATGCTCATCGAACATGAAGAATAAATGCATGAGATCACAACCAGCTCTAACATGCTCTGAACGAATGAATGAGAAAACAATCTGCTCAATTATCCACGGTGATATTACCTTTTCTGGCTGTAGGGTAGGTTAAACAGCCAGGAGATCTATCAAACACAATTAGTCTTCGGACAGAATATGAAGGAAAGCACTTACTAAACTCGCAGCGATTGAAGGCATCCTGGGCTTTGGGGCTGAAGGCTTGGAAGCTCGTGAGTCGTTATCCAAGCATCAGCCTCCTTCTTGATCACGTCATAATTTGAGTTAATCCGACGAGGCCATGGCCATCTGGCAAACACGTTCGGAATGAAAGATTGTGGTGGGCCTGCCGCGTTTATTGACGTTTTCCTTGAGGCCCGACTCTTCCCGAACAAAGGATTCATTGGTGACGCTTTTATGCATCCTGGCGATAAGGACAGAAACACTACGGAAGGCGCAAGGGATGAGCAAGCCGATGAGTGCACTGAGCGAAATAAAAGTTTCCAGACTGGTAGATTTGTTCCGCTGAGTCGATTACACACTGGCCCTTTATCCGTGACGACCCTGCTGCAAGCAATAGTTTTGTCGTCGAAAAAATATCGATCAAATAATCAGGAATGGCATAATTCAATTATACCGTGTCAATCAGCAGAAACCACAAATTACGCGCTGAAATGAAATGTGCGGTCAGGACTCAGTAGAATTCTGATGCGGCTTACCGTAAGGCGTTTACGACCAAGGTACATATCCGGTTGGCTGACATCCTCATCTTGTATGTCAGAGTTAGATCCCATCATGATTGTTGAGTTAGTAGGCAATTCCACAGGAATTATACTTTACAGCGCTATGCGAGAGTAATATTAACGCGGCAATCACAAGATTTTTTGTGTTTTGCGACGAAAAAGGAAATCCTCCGTGTTGAGTCGGGACTCCATGTGACCAGCGCTCACCCTCCTGCACACAATGATGGCAGCCTCGAGCACCTGATTGCGAAGAACGATGTGGGAAACGAACAGACATCCGTACCCACTGGCAGCACAACGACAGAGACGCAAAACGATAGAGAATTTATCTCCGCATCGTCGCGGGTAGTCCTTCAAAGTTCAGACTCCTTCTCTTCGCTTCCCAAAGCACACTTTCCGTATAACACATTCGGGTACTAGTGCAAGATGGGCTCCATACTGGGATGGACCCTGGCATGGATTCGGAGTAAAGCACTTATCCGAGGCTCGTGTCCATTTGAAGTCCAGGCCGAGTAAGTATGTACCGTCACGATTTATGCAACGAGACGACGTAAAGTATCAGTAAGGCAAGGACAGACTAGTAAGGCTCCGATCCGTGGAGCCCAACTGCATGTTCTTTACTTGCCCGATTTTTCACATGTATGTCACAATTTCTTCAGTACGGTTTCAACCTAAATATCGAAGTTCCTCCCTTGCGGCCCAGCTGTCCTGTATGCACTACCGCTCCATAGCCTGTAAGACAATTTTCAATTGGGATCGCTTAGTTGTTGGACTGCCGTTCATTTTAGCTGCTCTGGTGAAGCTGCCAGTAAATCAATGTCTTGGAAAGATTATCAGTGGTGTCTTCAAGCGAGGATACCAACGCTGTCCAAAGGACCCGCAGAGATACAAGAAATACAATACTAGTAAAGTCCCAACCCCCGACCTGAATGATTCCCGTTGTGCAACAGATCGTAGTACACTCGTGCGCTTGCCACGTCTGTACGTTTCGATCCTGGTGGCGCAAATCATCCTAATAACTCGTAACTGAAGTCGACGAAGAATAATCATCGCACAGTATCTGCAAAGTTAGATACCACACTGACGCCCCATCCGGAGACCGATTGCGATGACCCAATTTTCCGCAGGGTGTAGCGAGAGGTGGGTATAAAGCGCCAAGGTGGCTTGGTAAAGGAGATGTTCCAGGGACAGGGCGAATTCTGGGGAAAACAAAGCATTCACCAAGGAACGCGCAGCGAAAGTGATTGATCCTGAATGTGAAGTCGACATCATGCCCGCCTCGAGAGAATCTTTGCAAGTAGTAGCATGTAAAAAGGGATATGGCCCCTGTCAAGTAGACAGTGAATGTGGAATCATACAATGATCGATCGTTCAAGCAATGAAAATCGATTTCGTATTAGTACAGATCCAGAGATCCATACAGCGATAACTACGGCAGAACCGGCGCATGACCCTGGTCGTTCACCACCCCCGGAGGCGGAAACCCTGACGGATACACAAACCCAGGTTGGGCCGGCGCATACCCATGCGGATACACCATTCCCAACTGCCCTTGTCCTAACCTACCCGCACCAACACCGCCCCACCCAATCGCACGCCCATCCCCACCCCACAACACCGCCGTCGACTGATTCGCCCACTTATCCCACTCGGACCAATACTCTGGCTTCTCTACCACCTCCGGCCGCGGGTTATACCACGACGGCTCCGCACCCTGCCTCATCCTCGTCCGTAGCCGACTCCGCGGATTCATATCTGGGACGTACTCGTCCGCGATCTGGGCGTCCGATACCCACGGGAGGTCGTCCAGCTCGGTGACGAACCGGCGGAAACGCGCCATCGTGGAGGCGAGCGAGCCCTTGGACGACGAGCGCTCAGCCGTGAGGGGGGGTTGCATACCACTACCACTCGGTGGGAGCGGGAACCTGACCTCGTCGTCGTCGTCGCTGGCGGATATGGGTATGGGCGTGGAGGTGAGCGGGAGGTGGAACGGTTGGAGAGCGGGGTCAGCGTAGACGGGCTCGTGGAGGGTCTGTGAGCCCTCCTCTGTGGGGGCCGCCACGGGCTCTGGCATGCCTACCGAGAGGTGTTGCGGTACGGGGGACGGCAAGCGTGAAGACCGGATCGAGTTGGGGAGTGGGGATGGCGGGATAGAGGGCGAGACGGCCGAGAGGTGTTGCGGTGTGGGGGACAGCAAGCGTGCGGACCGGAGCGAGTTGGGAAGCGGGGAGGGCGGGATGGAAGGCGAGACGACTGTGATGGGGGGCGGGATCTCCATCGAAGGCACAGGGACCGGCGAGGCGCGCAGCGAGCCGGGGATGACGGCGGGCGTGGCGCCGACGTTCGCTGGGCGCACATACGGCGAGGCGTATGGCGTCTGGTTCACGTACTCGTACTGCGTGGCCTCGCTCTGGGCGCTGGGTGCGGGCGTGGGCACCCCGACCGTCTGGCCCATGTACGAGCTCGGCCTGGGCATGGAGAAGGACGGGCCGGGCTGGAAGCCCGAGAGCTTCTTCAGGCCCTTCCAGAACGACTTGATCAGGCTGGGGCGCTGCGGCGGACGGTACGGGTCCACGACGTCGTACTGCGTGAACGCGAGGTCGTCCACGGTCATGTGCTCCCCGACCGCCGGTGCGGGACTGGGGATGGCACTCGGGAAGTCATGCGGGGTTGAAGGCAGCCATGGGGTCTGGGGTGCATGGGGCGTTTGGGGAGTTGGGTCGGGCGAGGAGATCCAGGTGACGTCTCGGATGCGGGGTGTCTGGTGCACGGAGCGGCTGTAGCGGTTTCTGCGGGACGGGGTGCGGCGGTATGGATCATCATCATCGGCGTCGCTGGCGTAGTCCGTCTCTGGTACGTGCACGCCGCGTGGCGAGGGATAGTCCATGTATCGAGATCCCATTTGGCGCACGAAAGGTGGGGATGGGGGCTATGTAACGAGCGTTCTACGTCCATGTCACAGTCAAGTCATGTCCGAAGCTCCCCAAGCCTCACACCGTGCTACTACTTGCAAAGATACCCTCGGTCATTTCAGGATGTCAATCACTTGAGCTGCGCGTTCCTTGGTGAATGCTTTGTTTTCCCCAGAATTCGCCCTGTCCTTCAGCTGGCTGGTCAATAGAGCATCTTACACCCACCTCTCCGTCAATGCAACTTTTTGTTCGGGTCGGTCTCCGGATGTGCCGTCACACGTGTCAAGTTGTGTCGCCCCTTTCTAATACGCTGGGCGGACGGGGCGCGCGTTGGGTAGACAATGGTGAATACGGCGTCACTTTTGCATGACCTGCTGAACGTTACCTTTCCTGTTTGTCGTTCATGCATAGTGCTTACCACTCTCGCCCTCACCCTGCTGGAAAGCCAAGCTGTATACTCCTCCGAGTCGCCTTATCTCCTTTTACTCGTCGAACGATAGGAACTTGCATGCGCGAATGCATTCATCGAAAGTCCTCGGGTGTTGCACGGTGATTTTAGAGTCCATGTTCGCTCGACGACATTACATTATTATCTGATCATTCATGCTTGCAATTTCATTAGCTTTGAACCAATCACGGCGGTCATCAATCCCCGCAAGTTCCTGAGGTGATCGGAGAGTTTCGGCTTTGATACCATAGTCCAAGTGCCGCCGCTGTTAGTGGGACGGTTATCCACACTCAACTGGTAGCCCATCGTCAGGACCAGTCAGGACCACTACTCAATCCACACATAGTAGTGAAGGAAACCGTAGCCCTCAAACGTCTGAAAACGAGACTACACGGCCAGCAGCTTCGCAAAGGCGAAAGGATTTGAAGCGAAACCTGACAAGTCGCTGGCAAGGCTCCATACCCGTGAAACCATATCTTGACGTGACACAATCTACCACCACAATAGGTCTACTGAGACGTTCGTCGCCCATAAAGCAGAGCCACACTCGAGAAACGTCCTCAACCCGAGTTCGCACTGCCAATACGGCAATTGATATGTTGTCACCCTTACCAGTTCTATCTCTCTTTGTTTCTTCGTATCTTGTGGCGGGGGCTATCGCCCAAATACTCGAAGCTCCGTATGCAGTCCCGAACTACATTGCGCTCGGGAGTGCTGCCTGGCCATCTGCGTCTACCTGGGCAGCCCTGAATCGTACCCTCAGTGGTCGGCTGCAGGCATTGTGTCCATGGGCTGCAGTGTGCTATACCCAAGACCCACTCTACGATCAGGCCAAGTGCAAAACCGTCTTGTCAAACTATACGAATGAACATACAATAAGTTTTGTTCCGTTGTCTGGCTCACGTTGAACGTGTTTCAGGGGGAGCGAGCCGCCGAGCGAAGTGGTATCTCGAGCTGACGAGAATAGCAGGTAACAGGGTTGGGGGGCCGAGCACTGCGAGGGGGATAGTTCAGTAGATGGGTGCCAGGTAGGTTATAGGCGTTGGACCCACAAGTTCCAACACCACCTATTTCGTCATGAGACTCATCAGACCTCTGGCGACAAATGAAAAGATTCGTGCTATGCTTACCTAAGCTTTATATGAGAGCGATTGGAGCACGGACCATGAGTAAAAACGGTAAGACAGGAGAAAACGCTCAACAAGGTCAATGCCTTATCTCTTATCAGAGCATCATGTCGATCAATCGTGATTATCCACATCGATCCGCGCCGCAATCAAGTCATTTGATTGATGGGGGCGTAAATGACATCACCGGTCCTGGCCATCGGGTATTTCGGGTCATTGGACGCTTTTGGTGTTATCCTGTGAATGGTCTAGATTGCTTACGTAATTTATACTCCAATCATGACGATTAGGTTCATAGATCGTTAACATTAGGTTAGCCTGTTAGGGTTGTTAGCCCCGTTAGGGTTAGGCTATATCCGTTATGAGTTACGTATTGCAAATCAGGCTATAGCACCATTTTCTTACGTTAGGTTAGGTTTAGGGGAGATTTACACATGTCGGTTCTTGACTTGAAGTAACCTGTCTGAGACTCATCAGCTGAGCTGTGCCTCTTGCGCTGCTTGTTTAGGGCAGTGCTAGGTCTCCTAACCATAAATTACTTATGGTATCGCTACAATACAGAAGAGGAGCAAGGTTGGAGTACAATAGAGCTAGCCATTGCGCCGTCACCAGGCTTTACGGAGCCCAAGATGGGAAAGAACTTAGCTGGGAAGCCAACGCCGCCCAGTACCTTCGGAGTATTGCACTCCAAGGCTCCCCGCCCTCGAGCGGGCAATCCGACTCCTGCACAGGGATAG
This sequence comes from Xerocomellus intermedius, assembly GCA_038090955.1. Classification (NCBI taxonomy): domain Eukaryota; kingdom Fungi; phylum Basidiomycota; class Agaricomycetes; order Boletales; family Boletaceae; genus Xerocomellus; species Xerocomellus intermedius. Next base: position 96,610 of record JBBPNP010000062.1, read on the forward strand.
GACGCTTCGGTTTCAAGCACTCCTTTCG